>CM069134.1:4810121-4938300 GCA_035221665.1 Okamejei kenojei
AATAGGAGATAGTATTTGTGAAAAAGTTACCACTCAGATTTCTATTAAATCTTTTCCCCTTTCACCTTAAACCTAGCTCTCTGGTCCTCGATTCCCCTACATTGGGCAAGAGATGGGTATCTCCCCCGATCTATTCCTCTCGTGATGTTTTATACCTCAATAAGATCACCCCTCAACTTCCTGCATGAAGGGAATAGTAACCCGCATACTCAACCTCTCCCTGTAGCTCAGGACCTTCTAGCCCTAGATAGAGGTTTTTTTGAAAAATGTTCATCGTTACGAATAGACATAATAGACAATAGACAAAACTTTTGAAACGCTTCCCTCTGGAAGGCGCCTCCGGGACTGTCAAAGTTCCACAGCCAGACATTAAAAACAGTATTTACCACGAGTAGTTGCTCTTACTAACAGCAAAAACATCTGTAAGCCTTCCTTTGATCAGGTATTTTGTTGGTTCACATGCTTATGAAAAACAATGGTGTTTTATCATTAATGTTTTATTAGTTGTTAATGTTTAGTGTTTTCTGAGTCATTGTAACTGTCACTGTATGTCATGTTGTTACTTGTGGGCGGAGCACAAGGCCAAATTCATATGTATGTGAATACTTTGCCAATAAAACATATGCACCTGTCCCACTAGGAAACCTGAACGGTAACTCTGGAGACTTGCGCCCCACCCAAGGGTTCCGAGGTAGTTCCCAGAGGTTACCAGAGGGTTTTTCTCCTCCGGGCAAACCACCTTCAATCTAGCATCGCAATGGCATTGACTAAAAAAAATTGCCTGATTTTTAAAACAGAAACACTTTTGACAATTAGGGGGACTGACAAAAACTCCGGGAACCGCACGGAAACCTTGGGCAGGGCGCAATAGTTCTCAAGGTTTCGTTCAGGTTTCCTAAGTGGGAAGGGGCATAATTACTTAGATGCAGGAGTAGGCATTTGGCCCCTTCGAGCCAGCACACCATTCAATGTGATCATGGTGATCATCCCAATCAGTACCCCGTCTGCCTTCTTCCCATATCCCTTACTCGTATTTTTAAGAGCCTATCTAGCTCTCTCTTGAAGCATCCAGAGAACCTGCCTCACTGCCCACTGAGGCAGCGAAATTCCACAGACTCACCTCTCTCTGTGAGAAAGTGTTTCCTCGTTCCGTTTCTAAAGGGCTTAGTCCTTATTCTCTAAACTATCGGGCCCCTGATTGTGGGACTCCCAACATCAGGGAACATGTTTCCGTCTTGCGTGTCCAAGCCCCTTAATGATCTTATATGTTTCAATGAGATCCCCTCTTCTCATCCTTCTAACTCCTAGAGTGTGCAAGCCCAGTGCTCCATTTTCTTAGCATTGACAGTGCCCATCCCAGGAATTAACCTTGTAACACTACGCTGCACTACTTCAGTTAGCTAAGAATGTCCTTCCTCAATTAGGGGACAAAACTGCACACATAATCAGGTGTCGGTCTCACTAGGGCACTGTTTCAACTGCAGAAGGACCTCTTTGCTCTATATTTGCTATACCTTTCCAGCTTAACAACTTTTTTTCTTGGATTCTCTGACCAACAGACCATATTCAAGGGATGCAATAATCCTCAACATTGGTGCTTCGCACGGATGCCTCCTTTTATACACCCACGACTGTGCAGTCAAGTACAAATCCAGCTCATTTAGCCTTCGATATGACACCACTGTAGTGGGCCGAATATCAATTAATGATGAGAGGAGTCAGGGAGGAGATTGAGAACCTCGTGTCCTGGTGTCGAGACAACAACCAGTCCCTCATGTCAACAAGACAGAGGATATAGTGATCGACTTAAGGGAGCAAAGTACTCATTACACAGACCACGGTCTGCTTGTAATGGCGGCGAAGTAGGAGATAGTTGAAAGCTTAATTCCTAGGAGTAAAATATCACAGCAACTTGTCCTGGATTAGTCATATAGAATCAATGGCCAGATAACAAACTCCAATGCTTCTACTTCCTTAGAAAGGTTTAGGAAGTTTACAATGTCCCAATAAATCATCAACTTCTACACATGCGCCATAGAAAGGACGAAAATCAGAGGAATTATGGATGTAGACTTCACACAAACTACCTGCCCATCCATTGACTCCATCTAGGATTCTGCTGCTTGGCAAGACCACCAGCATAATCAAGGACGCAGTTTCATTCGGTCACTCCCTCTTCTCCCCTCTTCCATCAGGGAAGAGGTTTCAGCAAGTGTGGAAACGATAATCTTGAGATTCAGGTCCGGTTTCTTTCACAGCTGTTATCAGGTAATATGAAGTTCCTAATCACAACTAGAGAAGTAATAGAGCTACAATACCTCACTGGAGACCATTGGACTATATATAATTAGACTTTACTGGACTTTAATCTTTCCGCTGACCGGATAGCACACAACTAAAACCTTTCACTGTACCTCAGTTAAGTGTGACAATTTAACAAACTAAACTGAACTAAACATTCTTCATTAAGAACAAGGTATAAAAAGCTTTAAAGTTGCTGGCTGTTCATTGAGCAGGTGAAAGGTGAGGTCAATGTGGATAAAAGGGCACTTTAACTGTAGTTATCAATCTCTTTGCAACAGCCAATGTACGTTTGTATCTCCTGTATTCCCAATTCCTTACTGGTATGCAATGGATGTATTTAGAGGGAATAGATGTTTGGAAGGTTTCTTAACCTTTGGGCATTTTGAATAGCTTCCCAAGCTTGAGTGTTTAGTGGTGAGTAGTTGGCAAGTACTGAAGAAGAATCATGATAATTAAAATTATGTTGCATGAAACCAAGTGCTTCCATATGTGATTGATCTTCATTCTGGAATTGAATGTTGAGTGTGGAATGAAAAGAGGGCATAAGAGGAGAGGGATGCGAGAGAGAGAGAGAGAGAGAGAGAGAGAGAGGGAGGAGAGTCTCTTTAGGAGAGAGGGGTGATGTGGAAGGAGGCCAGTCTGGACAAGGTTGATATGAGCATTTTTCTTATGTTAGCTTCTGCATATGCTAACTCTGCTGGGACAACTTTGCCTTTCACTGAAGAAACTGCAAAGTGGAGAGCAATGCTGGTCGAAGGACTAGCACTGGCAGAATGAGTGCTGGAAATTAAAAAGCACTCGAGGAACGACAATGCTGAACTGTTGCACATACAAAATGCACATTTACATTGGGGGTAGGATGGTTAAAAGAAACAATATTTGTTCCTCAGCTTCAATGTCCTTAAAAAAACAATGACATGCAACTGGAATGTCCTGGAGGAACACTCAAACTAATATCCAGATTTTTGAATCTACACTGTATAGCTGTGGAATCTTAAGAGGAGGCCGACTCTGCAATCACAAAATACAAAGTGCTGTGTGTCACTCAGAGATCGGCAGCTTCTGTGGAGGGAATAATAAACGGTTGATGTTTGGGTGCTGGACCTTGCTTCAGAATTCACACTTAGAAAACGTCAACATTAATAACATATTAATCATAATAATATATCATAATCGTACTTTATTAGCCAAGTATGTTTTGTATCATATCCAAGGAATTTGATTTGCCATACAGTCATACCATTAAAAAGCATTAAGAAGGAACTGCAGATGCTGGAAAATCTAAGGTAGACAAAAATGCTGGAGAAACTCAGCGGGAGCGTTCGGAGAGAAGAGGAGAACTTCTTCAGAGTAGGCATACCTTGAGGAGATTTTGCAGTGGAGTCTACCATTCAAAAGCTTGATGGTTGAGTATGGTCAATAGAGGCCTACTTGTGCTACAGTGGAAACTGCAGTGAGCAAGTTTTTCATTTCAGCTTCTGTGAACATGAGTGGTTGAAAAAACCTTGGCTTCACTAAAGAGGCTGCTACTGTAGAGGCAATGCTATCTTCACTCAGAGCAAATGCTATCTGCAGAGCCAAAAGAGGGATGGGGGAGATATTGAAAAATTTGGACACTTGTTTCGAAAAAAAGAGAGATAATCTACAATAATTATAGGAGGCATGGAGTAAATGAGGTGCTAGAGGTAGTATAAAGAATGTAAAAAGAATACTTAAGAAAGAAATTAGGAAGGCTAAAAGAAGACATTGAGGTTGCTTTGGCAGAAAGGTGAAAGTAAATCCAAAGGGTTTCTACAGCTATATTAATAGAAAAGGATAACGAAGGATAAAATTGGACCATTAAGAGAACCAGAATGGACAGCTATCTGCGAGCAAAGATGATGGGGGAGAGATTGAACAATTTATTTTCTTCGGTAATCCACCAAGGAGAAGGATATTGAACTCTGTGAGGTAAGGGAAAAAAGTAGTGAGCTATGGAAAACTATAGAACATAGAAACAGAAATTAGGTGCAGGAGTAGGCCATTCAGCCACTTCGAGGCCTGCACCGCCATTCAAATTATGATCATGGCTGTATCTTCCAAACTCAGTATCCGTTACCTGCCTTCTCTCCATAACTCTGATCCCCTTTGCCATCAAAGGGCCACATCCAAAATCATCTTAATATAGCCAATGAACTTGGCCTCAAATACCCTCTGAGGCAGAGAGTTCCAGAGACAAATATGAGATTCTAAAGAGGAGGAAGTTCTGACACTTTTGAGAAAATATAAAGTTGGCTAAAGTCTCAGGTCCTAACAGGATATTCCCCTAGGACATTGAGGGAAGGTTAGGGTAGAAATTAGCAGGAGCTATGACAGATATATTTCATAAATTTCATTAGAAACGGGAATAGTGCGGAGGATTGGCGTATGCGCATGTTGTTCATTGTTTAAAAAGGGTTCAATGAATAAACCTAAGCAATTATACGACTATTAGTTTGACGTCAGTGGTGGGCAAATTTAATGGAAAGGATACTTAGAGATGTTTATATATAAGCTTCTGATAAACAGGGTCTGATCAGGAACAGTAACATGGATTTGTGCCTGGAAGATCATGTTTGACAACTTCTTTGAATTTTTGAAGCTGGGTAACTAGGGAAATTGATGAGGGTAAAGCAGTGGATGTTGTCTATATGGATTTCAGTAGGCCTTTGGACACAAGGTTCCCTTGGAAGGGTTGGTTAAGAAGGTTCAATCTTTGGGTGTTATGGCGGAGTAGCAAGAAAGGATTCACAGTGGGCTGAATGGGAGATGTCAGAGAGTAATGGTGGATGGCTGTTTTGTCAGGTTTGGAAGCGATTGTGACAGTGGGGGTATGCCTCTGGGATCTGTGTTGGGTCCACTGTTGTTTGTCATGGTACATCAATGATCTGGAATGATGGTGGTGGAAAATGGAAAGTAAGTATGCAGATGATACTTAATGATTAGGTGGTGTTGTGGATAATGAAGTAGATTTTCAAAGTCTTACAGAGAGTTTGGGCCATATGGAAAAGGTGGGCGGAAAGATGGCAGATGGAGTTTAATGCTGATAAATGTGAAGTGCTACCATTTGGCAGGGACAAATCAAACTAGGAAGTACAGGGTAAAATGGTTAGGAGATTGAGGAATTGCTGTGAAACAGAGAGATCTAGGAATAAACCCTGAAGGTGGAATCGGCATGTAGATGGATAGGTGGTAAAAAAAGCCTTGGTGTGCTGGCCTTTATAATTCAGAGCATTGAATATAGGGAGTAGGGAAGTAATGTTAAAATTGTACAAGGTATTTGGTGAGACCAATATTGGAGTATGGATGTACCAATTTCGGTTGCCTAATTAAGGAAGGATGTCAACAAAATAGAGAGAGTACAGGGAGATTTACTAGAATGTTGCTGGGTTCCAGCAACTATGTTACAGAGAAAGGTTGAACAAGTTAGGTCTTGTATTCTTTTGGAGCGCAGAAGGTTAAGGGGGATTGATCGAGTCTTTTAAAATGAGAAAAGGAATAGACGAGTTGACGTGGATAAGCTTTTTCCCAATGTGGGCAGGAAGATTCAACAAGATGGGCATGAATGAGACTTAAGGGACGGAAGTTTATGGGTAATGTGAGGGGAACTTCTTATATCAGAGTGTGGTGGAGGTGATGGAATGTGCTTCCAGCAGAAGTGGTGCGAGGCAGGATCGATTTTAACATTTAAAAGTAAAGTGGATAGGTATATGGACGTGAAGGGAATGGAGGGGTATGGTCTGAGTGCAGGGTAGGATGGGATAGGGGAAATAAATGGTCGGCACGGACTGGAAGGGCCGAGAGGGCCTGTTTCCGTGCTGTAATTGTTATATGGTTGTTATATACTGTGGAGTGCAATCTGCTGCAAACATAATGTCAATATCAAAGATTGAGCTGTGGCATCTGGATCTATTTAGACAGCGGCTGGTGATAAGAGCAGAACCTCATGGACTGCACTGCAACAACTGTGCATATGCACAACACACTTACAATGGGAGTCACAGCCAACATAGATCACGCCATCAATATCGCTATTGAGGTTTTTTTCAGTCCGATTCACGCTCCGACAGCTTCCACAAGTCTTGAACTTCCACTTGAACTTCTATCTACCTCATCAGGGATCCTCAGACTATCTTTTGTCAGATCTTACTGGCTTTACTTTGCATTAAATGTTAATTCCATTATCATATGTCTATACACTGTAAATGGATTGATTGGAATCATGTATTGTCTTCCCGCAGACTGGTTAACACACAACAAAAGCTTCTCACTGTACCTCAGTACATGTGACAATAAACTGAACTGTGTTGATATCCTTGGCCACCCATTCCACATTGGAAATGGTGAGCATGTTGTTCTCAATGCCTTGTGTCTTACTGATGCTAATCTCCACTAAACTCCTCAACATTGACCACTGGCTTTCAGATGGTGATGGCCAGGTAACTATTAGAGCCTCTGCTTCACAGCTCTAGAGACTGGGGTCCAATCCTTACACGGGGTGCAGTCTGTTTGGAGTTGTATGCTAATTGTAGCCGGTATAGTTGGTTCTGTAGTTCATAAGCTTTTAGTTATAGAGATACAGCGTGAACAGGCCTTCAGTCACTGAGTCCCACACTGGCCATATCCCGGTCGTACACTAACGCTTCCTACTCAACTCGGGATAATATTACATTTAACAAAGCAAACATAACCTACAAACTGTATGTCTTTGGAGCGTGGGAGGAAACGAAAATCTCAGAGAAACCCAGAGGTCACGAGGGGAAAATGTAGAAAAAATCTGTAAGCTAGCACCGTAGTCGGGATTGAACCCGGGTCTGTGGACTGTAAGACAGTAGCTACTACCACTTTTGCCTCAATGCTGCCCAGTTTCTTCCCATTTCAAAGATGTGAGGTTAGGTTTAATAGGTCACTGTGTTTTCCTGGTGTGCAGTGTGGGATAATGTAGGTATTAGTGTAAACAGGTATTGATGATAGGCACAGACTCAGTCAGCTGAACGAGCAGTTCAATGCTGTATTCCAAACTATATTGATGGATTCTATGTAAGCAAGATGTTAGAAATGTGCACCACACTGTTGTATCTGTAGCCTCGGACGAAAGACTATTACAGCAAAAGTAATCATTGACCCTCCTCACCTTCTGATATATGGACACCTGCGTTCTTTTCTCGTTGTCTGGCACTGAACATTTGTTCTTTGAATGTCTCAACCACATGACAGATCTTCAGGTAATTCTGGCTGGAATGATTCAGCTCAGAAACAAGGGTAGGGTTGGTTGAATGGTTGGGAGCAAAAAATAAAATAATGTAAGTGTAAGTCTCTATGGTATCCCATTGTTCAAGATGTGCGCTCTTATAATCGACAATGCCCAAACGTAGATGGGTGATCATTTTTACTTCAAAGTCACATGAGTGACTATGTGAAGAGCTCGACAGCATGCATGCACTGTCAATAGTCTAAACGATGGCGCACGATGGCTGGGAGGAGCGTCACTCTTCCAGCGGTAAGTTTAAAACCCCTGAGGTAAGTCTCAACTTATTCTGAAATCGTATTTTTCGTTGTGTAAATCCATGGTGGGGGAAATGGCTATGAGGACCGCAGAATGGCGGTGTTAGCCGGCGGCCATCGGGTTCGCCTGGTCAGGTCGCTGACAGTGCGCAGTCAAGCAACTTCAGACCTTGGTGCTGGCCCAAGCACCTTGGCAACCCCAAAAGGAGGGAAAGCCAAAAGGAAGTCTGACAGGCCTGTTTACTCAGACTAGTCAGCCAGGAGGACTCGCCTCCTACAGTTATGGATAACGTCTTCGGGCGTTTATCCCGGATGGAACACCTTGTGGAAAGGATGCTCCATCATGATATGCTCCACAAAACGGAACCATATCAGCGCAGGTCTCCTCGGGGGCATGCGGCAGAGCCTGGTCTAGGCCTGCATAATGCCTCCCACTCTGAGGAGGGGAGCGTACGGGGTCGGTATTGCACTGACTCCGAATTCGGATGTATTTCTGGGGAACATACCGGGATGCACGACATATGTGAGGTTCAGGAATTGCCTGCCATGGCATCAAGGTTCACGATATCGTCCCAAACAGGGGAGCCGCTGCAGGAAGAGCTAGCTGCCAGCATAAACTACCTCACATCGCACCAATTGCAGGAACAGGTGATGGTGGAAACAACTACAAAGTACCATACACCTATACATTGTGCATCCCTGAAAGTGCCGGCTGTGAACACCTCTCTCTGGGGATACATTGGAGGGGGCATCAAAACCCAGGAGATGAAACTGCATAGAATCTTAAAATTGCTGGCGTCAGGCATTACGGCATTTTCCAGATCTGTGGATGGGGATCCCTTATCGGACGTGCAGCAGGATGCCCTGGCGTTGATGTGCAATGCACATTTCGAAGTAAACTGTTTTCGGAAGAATGCTATTAGACCTGCCTTCAACCCCAAATTCACAGGCTTATGTAAGGCCAGCAATATGCAGCCGCCGAATCTTCATCTCCGGGAAGATCTACCGAAGCAGGTTAAAGACCTGGGCAAAGAAGCAAAAGCTGTCGGGCTGATCAATGACGAGCAAAGCTTCACCATTTCGGTGGCAGCACACCTACGCTTCCATCAGCAGTAAGCGGTTCACTGAAGCTGGTGGCAGCTCGAGAGCTGAATTCTCTGGCCAGAGGTCTCTTTTAGGCCAAGGCCCAAGCCGGCCCTCGTGGAAAATGCGCAATCCGCGCACCCCAGCAGTCCTACCCTCCAAACCTCGAGGGCGGACATAGAACCTACATCAAGGGCCTTTTGGCCTACCATAAACCCACTGGTAACCATGGAGGTAGGTGGGACTGGTTCTTTCCGGAACATGGGGTAGGTGGACCAATTACAAGTTGGTGGTAGATTACACTTGTTTTTGCATGAATGGCGTTGGATAACTTCAGATCCATTTATACTGCACAGTATACAGGGGTTCCAAATTGAATTTATTCCCAATTCATTGCTACCCACACAGCATACACCAAGCCGGATGTTTGTTCATTCCCAACAGAAATGTTTGGATATACAAGCTGAAATTCACACATTATACACAAAAGTGGTAATCGAGATGTTGAGTCATGAACATCACCATTTCGTTTCTAATATATTCCCCAGACAAAAGAAAGATGGAGGGTGTCGAATCATCCTTGATTTAACAAAACTTAACTCTTATGTGCAGTATAGACATTTCAAAATGGAAAACTTCATTTTACTGCCAAACAGCTGATTTCCAAAGGACACTTTATGGCATGCATCAATCTCAAAGATGCATACTTTTCAGTACCCATTCACAGGGAGCACCAGAGATATTTGAAATTTAGCTGGATGGGGCAACTGTGGCCGTTTAAAGCATTGCCTAATGGGTTAACTTCAGCCCACAGATTGTTTACCAAATTATTGAAACCGGTGCTTGGGCTACTTAGATCTCAAAAACATATTGTTATGGCATACCTGGATGATATTCTAACCATATGGAAACCACTGAAATTAGCTAAATTAGCAGTTTCAGCCACAAATACTCACATTTTTTGAGAAATTGGGAGTTCTCATCCATCCAGTTAAATCCAAATTGATACCAACTAGAGAGATTAACTATTTGGGATTTACCATTAACTCTATCAATATGTCTGTGACTCTGCCCTGGGTCAAGAGATTGGAGTTAATAGATGCCTGTGACAACCTTGTTGTTATGGAGCAGCCATGTATTTTACAGGTGGCTAGTGTAATTGGCAAATTAGTGACTGCCTTTACTGCTGCACAATTTGGGCCTTTGCATTACCAGAATTTATAACGTGCAAAGGAGCAAGCACTAAATACCATTTAGGTCATTTTAACAGACCTATGCTATTACAAGCTGAAGCTATATCAGAACTACAATGGTGGATAACCAATATTCGGCATTGCTCCAGTAACATTTTGGGCAGTAAACCTTCAGTTATATTACAAACTGATGCTAGTGCTCAAGGAGGGGCAGCTACTAATACCATCTCTAGTTGCGGTGGCAGATGGGATGTGCATGAGTCATCAATTTTTCAGTTACATGGCATTAACTACCTAGAGATGCTAGCAGCATTCTATGGGTTGAAAGCTTATTGTGGAAATATGCATCACTTGCATGTTCAAATACCGATTGACAACACTACAGCAGTTGCATGTATTAATCACATTGGTGGAATCAAATCAGTATCCTGTGAAAAGTTAACTAACTTCATTTGGCACTGGCGTATCGAAAGAAACATTCATATTTCAGCTACCTATTTGCCAGGTAGGTTTAATATGGTGGCAGACACCAGGTCACGAAAATTTAATGACAACACAGAATGGATGTTGGATCATAAAGTATTTAACGACATTGTTGCTCAGTATGGATCACCGGATATCAATTTGTTTGCATCTAGGCTCAATCACCAGTTACCAAAGTATGTTGCATGGGAGCCAAACCCTGGGGCAGTGGCGATAAATGCATTCTCGCTACACTGGGGAAGAATGTTCTTTTATGCATTCCCTCCATTTTCTGCAGGGAATGTTCTTTTATGCATTTCCCTCATCAGTCGGTGCTTGTAAAAAATCCAGCAAGATTCCGCTTCAGGCATTTTGGTAGTGCCTGACTGGCCTACGCAGCCATGGTTCCCGCTGATATTGGGAATGGTAACAGAACCTTATATGGTTGTTTCCAAATGCAAAAAAATCGCTGGTTCATCCCGTAACTCGGGAAGGCCACCCGCTGCATGATCGAATCAATTTATTGATTTGCAGACTCTAAGAAGACCTTTCCTGAGACTCAGTTGTCAGACCGAACTGTGGACGTGATCACTGCAGCTTGGAGGGATAGCACCAAGAAGCAGTACATCTCTTACATCAGGAGATGGGAAGAGTTTTGTTTGCACTCTGACATAATGTATGATATGGCATGTATAACTAACATCTTGGAGTTTCTCTCAAATCTATTCTTTGACGAAAGATTGAGTTATAGTGCCATTAATTATGCCAAAAGTGCCTTGTCATCATACTTGTGGCTGGGATCGGGACTCCACTCTGTTGGGTCTCACCCGCAGATATCCAGGTTTATGAAGGGTATTTTTAACACAAATCCCCCCCAGGCACAGGTACACGGAGGTATGGGATGTTAACATTGTGCTAACGCTGCTTCGCCAGTGGGCTCCAGCTATATCCTTGTCTTTGGTCAAGCTCACATATAAAGTTGTTATGCTCATGGTGCTGGTTTCGGCACAACGGGTCCAGTCATTGCATAAGCTGCGGCTGGACAGTATGGTTACATCTACCGACAAGATACCGTTTTATATACATGAGCTAATTAAACAGAGCAGACCAGGGGTGTCAGGTCGAAAACTGGAATTTATGGCATACCCTATGGACTATAGATTGTGTGTGGTCACATATATGCAACAATATTTTTTGGTTACAAAGAGCCTTAGAGGCACTGAACTGGCAATGTTTATTAGCTATAAAAAGCCACACAAGAGGATGTCAGTGCAGACCATCTCCAGGTGGTTAAGACGTATCTTGGCTAGTGCTGTAGTGGACTCTGATATTTTTAAATCTCACTCCACCAGGGCTGCAACAACATCAGCAGTGAGGTTTATGGAGGTTCCGCTGGACCACATCCTAGCCACTGCAGGATGGTTGAAAGCGCGAACGTTCCAAACTTTTTCTAATAAACAAATTGCCAGGCCGGGGTTGTTTGCCAACTCAATTTTAAGTTCTGTTCTATAATTTGCTCCAGGATGTGAAGGGCACTATTATTTTTTATCATCATTTGTTTATTAAAAGCATCAGCATTTTTTAAATCAATGTCATGTCTGAATGCATTTCTTCACGTAATTCCTCATCGTAACTTCAAATAAAATAAAGATCAAACTTCAAACTGGTAAGTTCTCATTTAATCTTCCTATTTAACTGAACACCTTTGCTCAGTCCACCTGGAACTACCTCAGTTATCCCACGTTTTAAGAAAAGCGGGAGAGAGAAAACAGGGAATTATAGACCAGTAGGCCTGACATCGGTGGCGGGGAAGATGCTGGATTCAATTATAAAAGATGAAATATCGGCTCATTTGGATAGCAGTAACAAGATATGATTTATGAAGGGGAAATCATGCTTGACTAATCTTCTGGAATTTTTTGAGGATTTAACTAGGAAAATGGAAAAGGGAGAGCCAGTGAATGTAGTGTACCTGGACTTTCAGAAAATATTTGATAAGGCCCCACATCGGAGATTAATGGGCAAAATAAGAGCACATGGTATTGGGGGTAGGGTACTGACATGGATAGAAAATTAGTTGGCAGACAGGAAACAGAGAATGGGGATTAACGGGTTCCCTTTCAGAATGGCAGGCAGGGACTAATGGAGTACCGCAAGGCTTGGTGCTGGGATCGCTGCTATTTACAATATACATTAATGGTTTAGATGAATGGATTAAAAGTAACATTAGCAAATTTGCAGATAACACAAAGCAGGGTGGCAGGGTGAAGTGTGAGGAGGATGCTATGAGGATGCAGGGTGACTTGGACAAGTTGGGTGAGTGGGCAGATGCATGGCAGGTGCAGTTTAATGTGGTAAATGTGAGGTTATCCACTTTGGTGGCAAAAACAGGAAGGCAGATTATTATCAAGTTGGGAAAAGGGGAAGTACAATGAGATTTGGGGGTCCTTGTTCATCAGTTACTGAAAGTAAGACTGCGGGTGCAGCAGTTAGTGCAGATAGCTAATGGCATGGTGGTGTTCATAACAAGAGGAGTTGAGTACAGGAGCAAAGAGGTCGTTTTGCAGTTGTACAGGGCCCTAGTGAGACCACACCTGGTGTACTGTGTATTGTTTTGGTCTCCAGATTTGAGGAAGAACATTCTTGCTATTGAGGGAGTGCAGCGTAGGTTCACAAGGTTAATCCCCGGGATGGCGGGACTGTCATATGTTGATAGAATGGAGTGGCTGGAATGTACTCTGGAATTTCGAAGGACGAGAGGGAATCTTATTGAAACATTTAAGATTATTCAGGGATTGGACATGCTAGAGGCAGGAAACATGTTCCCGATGTTGGGGGAATCCAGAACCAGGGGAACAATTTAAGAATTAGGTGTAGGCCATTTAGAACGGAGATGAGGAAAAACTGTTTCACCCAGAGAGTTGTAAATCTGTGGAATTCTCTGCCTCAAAGGCAGTGAAGGCCAGTTTGATGGATACTTTCAAGCAAGATTTGGATAGAGCTCTTAACGATAGCAGATCGGGGATATGGGGAGAAGGCAGGAACAGGGTACTGACTGTGGATGATCAGCATGATCAGATTGAATGGCGGTGCTGGCTCGAAGGGCCAAATGGCCCACTGCTGCACCTATTGTCTATTGCCAAACACTTTCATTCCCCTTCCCATTGTCACACAGCCCTTTCTGTCCTAGGCCTCCACCATTGTCAGAGTGAGGCCCAATGCAAATTGGAGGAAACAGCATCTCATATTTCCCTTGGACAGCTAACAACCCAGTGGTATTAATATTGATTTCTCTAACTTCAAGTACCTAAGAATTCATTCCCTCCAATGTCTACCCACTGTAGCCTGAAACTGGAGACTACAGGAACTCTTTCTGCCAAGTGTGGTATGGATCAAGGGGAACGTTCCCCTCTGAAGAGCATATCAGTTAACATATGACTACAGTACCCTGAGAAGAGTTTGCAATCTACAGGGAAAATGTGTAGTGTTGCCAAAATTCCAATTCTTCCACAGAAGTTATGAGAAATTAGTACTTGTTGATTGCCCAGCACAGAGTTTTAGACAATTCATGCTCAGTTTAATTTAGTTTATCATCAAGTGCACTGAGATACAATGAAAAGTTATTTGTTACGTGCTATCCAGTGAGCAGAAATTCAAAACATGATTACAATCGAGCCATTTACAGTGTATAGATACATGATAAGGGAATAACATTAAGTGCAAGGTAAAGGCAGCAAAGTCCGATCAAGAATAGTCCAAGGGTCACCGATGAGGTAGATAGTAGTTCAGCACTGCTCTCTGGTTGTGGCAATATGATCCAGTTGCCTGATAACAGCTGGGAAGAAACAGTCCCTGAATCTGGTGGTGTGCGTTTTCACACTTCTATATCTTTTGCCTGATGGGAGAGGGGAGAAGAGGGAGTGGCCTGGGTGTGACTCGTCCATGATTATGTGTCAATGAGACAAATTATGGGGTAGGCACACCACAACCATTCAGGTTCAACATTTAATTTAACCTTTTTCAGATAGTTAGCCATTCCAATCTAGCATCTCACATTTCAGTTTTGTGTTTCTCTATGCCCCAAGTTTTGGTATTTTTGAATTAAATTTCTCACCTCATGCTTACAATTTCCCCAGACTCTCTAGTCTTTTCCAGCCACAAGCTTGGACTTGAGCTGCAAGGAGAGGATGGGCAGGCTAGTTCTTTGTGCAGTTGTATGAGGGGGTTCTTGCAGAGGTTTATAAGATCAAGAAGGGAATAGATAGGATAAATGCAGTCATTTACACAGAGAAGGGGAATTAATAACCAAAGGACATAGGTTTAAGATAAGTGGGAAAAGATTTGATAAGAACCTGAGGATCAACGTTTTCTACAACGTCCCGGAGGGGGAACGTCCCGGAGGGGGAATTTGAGGCAGGGGCTGTCGGGGGGAGGGGCGAGCGTCCTGGACCAGGGGAGGGAGAGGAAGAGGAAGAGGCAGAGGGTGCCTGGCGTGGCCTCTCCCCACCCCAGTCCCTGCACCAGCTCTAACCCCAGCCCAGGGACCGGGAGGACAGAAATTAAAATAGAAGGAAACTTGCCCGTGTAGTCGTCGGGCCGCCGTTGTGACAAGGAAAAAAAATGGTGGTCTGAAATTGTGCAAAGGCCGCACTGAGGACAGTGAGGTGTCCTTTGTGATGCCTGTCAAGTAAAGATGAAAAATGGTGGCAGGGCAAGTGGGGGGCGTTGTTTTATTTTTTTATGTTTTAAACGTCAATAATGTAAAATATACCATCAACCTGTTCAATTCACAACACAGGACAATGGTGAGTAAGGTGTCCCAAAAACTGTAGCCCTACATGTGCAAATACAAACCTGGCAAACAAACAGACAAGATGAGAGTTTTAGTAATATAGAGATGGCCTCTTAGTCAGCATGGGCAAGTTTGGCTGCAGGGCCTGTTTCTGTGCTGTAGGACACCATGGCTCTATGACTCTATAAAGAATGATCCTCACCACATTCAATCCATTCTCATTCCCACCCTATCATGGGTTTTCCTTATTGCTCAAATCATCAATCGACATTGATCTGAAACACAAATTCGGTTTATGTCCCCATAGACACTGCCCAGCCTGCTGAGTTTCTCCAGCATTTATTTGGTTTTTCTTAAGGTATCGAATAATATTTTGGATCTGATTTTTGTTTTCTGTTTTTGTTTATCCTAGAGACTAATAAATACTTCCATGTCCCTCAAAAATAAAAAAAACAACTGCATCACCAAGAAATTGCCAATGTGACTACATCTAATGAAATGTTCTATTTACTATTTGTCAAAATTCAGTATTACCAACGTTTGGCCAATTGCATGAATATAATAGTGGTAAACTATTTCAATCTATAGCAATCCATTCAGCACTTTGGCGGTAGAATTCCTGCTTTATAGCACCATTGACCCGGGTTTGAGCCTGATGACCGGTGCTGTCTGTATGCAGTTTGTAAGTTCTCCCCGTGACCCACGTGGGTTTTCTTCGGGTGCTCCGGTTTCCTCCCACACTCCAAAGAAGTACAGGTTTGCAGGTTAATTGGCTTCTGTAAAAATGGTCAATTGTCACTAGTGTGTAGGGTGGTGTTAATGTGCAGGGATCGCTGGTTGGCGTGGACAGCACCTAAACAGTCTTGTTTAGGTGCTGCCTGAATTAATAATCATTTTTCAGCAATTGACCAATCTATTGCACGGACTGGAAGGGCCGAGAGGGCCTGTTTCCGTGCTGTAATTGTTATATGGTTATTGACCCACTAGGGAGCCACATGATGGCAGCCTCTGCCGACAGTCTGTTTGTTTTTATATCTTTTTTTATTTTTAGTTTGTTAAAAGTATGTTTTGGAGGATTAGTTTTTCTATGTGGGGTAGGGTAAGGGGGAAACTATTCTCCGAGTCGCGTCCTCGCCCCTCTCCTTGCGGCCTACCAACTGGATCGGCGCGACCTTTCCTGCTGGAGACCGGAGACCGGACCAGTGCTACAGTGGCGGTGCAGCACTGGATTCATCACGGAGCGGGCGATGCCTTACCTGGATCGCCGTTTGAAGCTCCGGAGTGTTGGGCCTGCTGCGGCTGTGGTTTGCGGTGCTGCTAGCGCGGGCGGTGCTGACCAACATTGCGGAGTCCTGGCATCCTTTGTCGGGGGATGCCAGCGTTGAATCTTCGCCCAGCTCGGCCTGTGGACTTCGGGAGCCGCGGACTCTGGTAGAAAGTGGCTGATTCAGAGGTCCAAGCCACTGAGGATGTTCTCCCGTCCCGTTGTTGGAGTTCCAACATCCCGGCGAGTGGGCCTGAACATCGGGCCATCCGTAGCAGCGACTACAGAGGGCTCGGGAGGCCCCGACCACGGGTGAACAACAGAGGAGGAGGACTGAACTTTGGTGCCTCCCTCACAGTGGGAAACTTTGATACCGCTGTGTGTGGATGTTTATGTTAAAGACTATCGTGTTCTGTGTTCTTTATTTCATTTGCATGGCTGTATGGTGACCACACATTTCACTGTACCAATTTGTCTTCCCTTTGTCTCTTGTCTTGTCTCTTGACTCTTGTCTTGTCTATGACCCATTCTGGCATTTCCTGTTATTTAGTTTAGTCAGAAATATTTTAAAATGTGTTTTGCTCCCCTAAATAAAGAATTAAATTCAATTAATCCAAATGCAAGATGGTTCCTTGTCTCAGTAGTTATAAAAAAGTAATAATTTTACTATAATTAATAGTTTTAATATTCCATGAAGATAATTCAAGCAAAAACAGCTGGATGTTGAGAATAGAGAAGAGAATTTCTCAATTTAAAGAATCGAATCATTATGAAATAAAATGCAAATAAGATTATTGTTTTTCGTATTATTTAAAATATGCCTCAACTAATCTAACGTTTTTATTGTGGTTTCAAAGTTGCTCCTACATTTCAAAAGTGTACAAAGAATTGAGTCGTTTCATTTAATAATAACATTTTCAATACTTGATACTACATTTCATGGAAAATAATGATATTCAGAAATATATTCTGATCTGAAATATAAATTAATTTAAGCAACATTTAAATTAATTGAATTTCAGCTGAAAGTTACACTACTGTATAACAGAAGTACACAAGGCTCTTTGCATAGATTTATCTCATTGAGAAATGTACTTTATAAATAGGTCAAAATCTGCACTGTAATCAAAGTCTTGATCAATAACACTAAGTTGTAATTATTATATATTTCTTGTCACTTCCTAAAATGGGCAACTTTTCTTTCATGTAATCACTTATGGTCTTTAGTGCAAAAATATTTATGATTAAATGTTATTTTTCACTTTGCAAATGCAGAACTAAATGCTTTCCTGACATTTTGTAGATGTTTAATGATTATTTTTAGTCATGATTTATAATCTTCACTCTTTTAAATTACTTGCTATGTTTAAATATCTAGATGGATAATGACTATGCCATGATGAAAAATTGTAACATTAATGAAATTTCAGCTGAGCAAATCTTTTCAGATTTTATTCCCCTTTCATCTTTGACATTATTACCAGCACTGTTGCCGAGTTGCAATGAATGACTACACATTAACTGTTGTATTAGTGTGTTGTCACCCAAATCTGACGTGACACTTTTGATTGATAAGCTTGTATTGGAAACTCAGGCTACAATGTGGGCTTGGGTTATCCCAACCTTATTTCCAGACCAGTATGTATATAATTGGGAAGCTGGGGTGTATGTACCCCCTTACGATCCTGCACTTTCCAGACTCACACCATTTTTATCATTGTTCCCTTCATGACATAATTTGTCCTATTTTCTATTATTTCCACCTCATTTGCGTTTACTGACAGTCCTGTCTGTACTAAATGAGGATTTAAGATTGATGAGGGCTCAGGAAAGTTAAAGTAACTTTAAAGAGCTAAGTGCAAAACCTTTCATGTCTTCAATACTCCCCCCCCCCCCCCCCCATTCAGCTAATTTAGCAAATTCCTACATCCTTTGAAACCTATACATATTGTAGATAGAATTTGCAGAGATGCTGTACAGCTGTACAGATGAATGTCCTTCTGTCATTTGTGAATGCATTTGCTTGACTGGAATGAGAGAAGATATAACTAGTTTGTGTTTGAGACATCCATCACCCACCTCATAAGTGCTGGATGCCCTTTCATCTTGTGGCAAATCCCCAAGCCTTTTTATACCACCACCCCTAAACTCCTCTTTCTTACCTGTACACCCATTGATCTGCCCAGTCAATCCCCTCTTTTCTTTTCCTCTGGACACTCATCTCCCATTCCCAGGATCTTATTTCTGTTTTATACCCACTCATCCATTTCTTCCCTGTCCCTTTCCGCCCACATCATAACAACTTCAAAATCATTCATATTTTTTCCTTATTGAACACCCTGTTGTCTCCTCTCCATCTCTATCCTTTGACATTTAATCCACTCATTTGCCAATCAAAACCCTCTCACCTGTAGCTACCTTTCACTTGTCCAGCTATGTCCCACTCCATGATTTTTTCTCCAGCTTCCCGACTCTCACTCCTATCAGTCTAAAGAGGTATCACTTCCTGCGACATGGCTTGTCCATTCTCTACACAGATGCTGCCTGACCCACTGAGTTAATCTTTTGATCAAGATTCCAGCATCTGCAGTTGCTCATGTCTATATTTCTTTTCTGTCGTGGGTTTGCAAACTTCTTGAGTGGGAACTAAACATACAGCCTTTTGGTTTGGTGGTAAGTGGGGCCAACTGAACTATAGTCCATCCGTAATATATTTTGAATCATGAAATATTGGAATACGAGGTGGTGGCCCATCGGTAACGACAATGGCGGGTTGTGCAGTCCCAATTATGGTGAGTTCTGACGTGGCTCATGAGTCCCCTTACTAGTGTGAGCAGTGCTGTCCTGAAGAGGGCTGCTCAGTCACCTGGGATGCTGCCAAACGTCCTTGCTGCCCTGATACAAAGAAGAATGACCACTGGTCCATTGGCCGCCTATGTGCAGGTTCGGAACTACGACTTCCAGTAGTAACCTCTACCTGTCGCTTTGCTCTTAGCCCATCGCCACAGGACTTGTGTAGAGAAGAGGGCCGCACAAAAACCTGTGTGTGAATGAGTTTAAGGTGGAGAAGATGTCGCACTGTAACAACCGCACCCTCTCGGCCGCAGGAGTCAGAGTCCAGTGCTATGAACTGGAGACTTCGTGGCTGCAGTGGATGGCCATGACATCTTTAGTGCTCTGACTAGCCCTTCGCATTCCACCGTGCATTGCTGCATCGCCTTTCCAGCCGCTGGTTCATAAAGATCTCTTCCGCCTTGTCCACGAAAGCAGACTTTCCATGAAGGATGAGCATGTCCCACAGGTTGAACTGGACTACATGGTACCAGTAGCAAGGCTATGCCTTGACCTGACAAGGCTTGTAAATTTTACAATACTTGCAAATTTAAGCAAATTACCTCAAACCCTGCATGGTCTGACTCTATGCTGCCATGGTCTAATATAGAAACGGGGATTCCCACAAGTTGTCAAGTCAACTGCAGGGAAGGTCAGGGCTGTATCATTAAAGTCCAGTTTCTAAAACCTCTTCACCCCAGGCAAAGAAATGCACTCAAAAATAACAAAAAGGCATTCAGCAATACAGCCTCTCCAAATGTACTAAAAATACAATTGGTTTCAAAGGTTACAATTTGAATCATAGGACCTTCAGTATAATAATAATAATAATAATAATAATAATAATAATACTACTACTACTAATAATAATAATAATAATAATAATAATAATAATAATAATAATAATAATAATAATAATAATAATAATAATAAAATACTTTATTGATCCCCTCAGGGAAATTCAGATGTCCAGAAGCCAACAACCAACAAATCCAAACATTCAGAACAAAAGCTGACAAAAAAATACATAAAATACAATATGGACACCTGAAAGCAATAAATACTTAAAAGACCCAATAATTAACTGTTAAAAATGCAAAAGCATTCCCAACGCACTCAAATTCAATCGTTCCATATTCAGGCGCAGAGATTGCAAGGTGAAACTAAGCCAAGCCTGATTTTACTTTGGAGTCGAGTGATTCCGTGAAGAACCCCGCTTTGCACATGCACGTCAGTACGTCAGCCGCATTGGCGCACGGAGGCTGTGAGAAACAGAGCTCCTCCAGCGATAAGTATTAGACTCCAGGAAAGTGCAAGACTTCGCTGGAGTATAAAGTCAGTGCTATGGTGCTGTTATCTGTGGACCGTTAGCACCATGGACAAAACAGGGGGGGAAGCAGCGAGTCACAGCCAGCCGCGGAAGTATGGGCATGGAACCGCTGCCGCATACCCTTGTTCAGTCGCCAGCTAAAAATTTAGCGACTGCGGATTTAGTGCTACACAGCACGGAGCCAACGCCAGCCGGGCGCAAGGCACCTCAAAAGTCTACTAGGCCCACGGAGTCAGGGGATGATTCCTCACTGGGGTTGGATAGTGTGTTCACACGCCTATTCCAAGTGGAGGAACTGTTACATACAGTACTCCAGCAAGGCACACTCCAACAGGAGGAGTGTCAGCGAACTAGAACTAGAGGTGCCTGCAGCAACGGTGCTGCTTAATAACACCTTCAAATATGATGAGGGGAGTGCAATGGGTCAGATTAGTCCTGACCCCAAACCTGATGGGGCGGTTGAGCCAGGAGAAACTCTGGATTTACAAGATGTCCCGCCTCTGGCAACACTATTTACTGTCCCATCAGGGTCAGGAGAGCTGCTGGGAGAAGAGCTGGCCTCTACAATTAATTACATGGTATCGCATCAGCTCCAGGAGCTTACCATGGATGAGATGGCCAAGAAACATGAGCCTCCAAAGAACTCTGGGTTATTACAAATGCCAACAGTTAACCAGGTGATATGGCTCAGATGGGACCCGGCATGTGTAATCAAGAAATTAAAATGCAGACGGTTCTAATGCTATTGGGCTTGGGAATCACGGCGTTTGCAAGGACGATGGATGGATAACATGTGTCAAGGACACATTAAGAGACACTGGATTTGCTATGCAGCGCCTATTTCGAAATAAACTGTGTCAGGAAGAGGGCTATTAGGCCCACCATAAACCCAAGGTTCGCCGCACTCTGCAAACCACCCAATGTCCAACCACCCAACCTATTTTTTTGCGAAGATCTCACAAAACAAGTCAAGGACATGAATGAGGAGGCTAAAACAATTGGCCTGATGAGAACAACGATGACCGGCAAACCGCTTAAAAGGAAATATCCTTATAGGAATAGTTCAGCTTCCGGGGTTATAGGAACAAGCCAGCCTTCGACGCAGGGGAGCGGTTGGTGCCCTATGACGGGATCATGAGCAACCATGGGGGCCCTGCCAAGAACTGGGGTCAGCAGGTCACACCAGTTACCAGGGAGATAGGTGGGCCTGGTTCTCATAGAAACATATTAAGTATAACACAGCCATAAATTGGGGGTAGATTACATCTATTCTATGAAGAATGGAAGCAGCTTACTTCAGATCTGTTTATTAGGAGTGTTATTCAAGGGTTTCGGATTGAGTTTGATCTAAACGGTGATTTGCCTCTCCAACATGTTCCTAGCAGAACGCTTCATTTTTTCGCAAACAGAAATAATGGAGGTTCAGGCAGAACGTGTACATTTGTGTAACAAAGGGGTTATTGAGAGGATGGTTCATCAAGTCCATCAATTTGTGTCAAATATTTTTCCCCGGTCTCAAAAGGACAGAGGATGTAGAATTATTTTGGATCTAACTAATTTAAAACCGTTTGTACTCCATAGACACTTCAAAAAGGAAACGTTTGCTACCGCCAAACAACTGATTTCCAGAGGTTGTTATATGGCAACCATAGATCTGAAAGATGCATACTACTCAGTGCCTGTTCATTTCGAGCATAGAAAGTATTTTAAATTTACTTGGATGAATCAATTATGGCAATTCAATGCACTGCCCAATGGGTTACCTTCAGCTCCTAGAATATTCACTAAATTGTTAAAACCAGTTCTGGGCTACTTAGAGCTCAGGACTATGTGATTATGGCCTATCTGGATGATACCTTAATTATCGGACAAACAAGTGAATTATCTGAAACATCTGTGGCAGTTGTTAAATTCACACTTGAAAAACTAGGGTTTGTCATTCATTTAGGAAAGTCTAAATTGACACCACTTACCACAATTGATTATTTGGGTTTCACAATAGATTCACTTAAAATGGTAGTTACTCTGCCCAGGGAAAAGAGGGTGGAGCTCATTGATGGTTGCATTAAACTTTTAAACGAGCAACAACCTTCAATCAGACAAGTGGCCAGTCTGCTCAGAAAATTAGTGGAAGCGTTGCCAGCAGTTCAATTTGGGCCTTTGCACTACCAGCACTTACAGAGGGTGAAGGAACAGGCACTCAGGATACATTCGGGCTATTATAGTAGGCCCATGCAGTTATCAGCAGACACAGTTACTGATCTCCAGTGGTGGATTCAATTTGTCTCCAGCAGTTTCAGCACAGTGGTGCTTGAACAACTGCCCATGGTCTTACAGACTGATGTCAATGCACTCGGGTGGGGTGCCACGGATATACAAGCTCAAGCTGTGGAGGCAGATGGAATATGGAAGAAGCTTTGCTCCTGCAGACATGGGAAATTAACCATTTAGAGCTTTTAGGGACGTTTTATGGGCTCAAGGCTTATTCTTCTAACACGTAGTCTGTGTTCAGCTTCAAATTGATAACACTATGGCAGTAGCATATGTCAATCACATGGGTGGTATCAAGTCGCTATCTTGTTGCAAACTGGCTAACCAAATCTGGACCTGGTGTATGGACAAGAACATTTGGCTCTCAGCTATTTATCTACCAGGTAGATTCAAGATAGTAGCGGACACCAGGTCACGGAACTTCCATGACAACATAGAGTGCATGTTGAATCAGGACATATTCAATTATATCATTGTCAAATATGGAAGGCCAGATGTCGACTTGTTCGCATCCAGACTAAACCACCAGCTACCCAAATATGTGCCATGGGAACCAGAATCTGGGGCAGTAGCGATTGACACTTTCTCGCTACATTGGGGTGGTATATTTGTATATGCATTTCCACAATTTTGTCTCATAAATCGATGCCTGCTTCAAATCAAGCAGGATGACGCTTCAGGGGTGCTGATGATACCTGACTGGCCTACCCAGCCATGGTACCCTTTGATATTGCAGTTTATGACACAACCCCAGATGGCTGTTCCCAAACAAAGGGTTTTGCTGGTGCATCCGGTAACTGGCGAATGCCATTCGTTGTATGACCATATTGATTTGTTAATTTGCAGATTTTAAGAAGGCCGTATCTGGGGCGCAGATTGTCTGGTCGAATTGTGGACATGCTCACTGCATCTTGGAGAATGAATACTCAAAAGCAGTATATCTCTTATGTAAAAAAAATGGGAAGTTTACTGTGTACAAAATGATATTGGCTATTGTACAGCAGGTATCTCGCACGTTCTAGAGTTCATGTCAACCCTCTACTACAATAAATGGCTGAGTTATAGTGCAATCAATACAGCTAGAAGTGCTTTGTCATCGTATTTATTGATGAGGTCAGACAAATATCCTATTAGGTCTCACCCTCTCGTTGTTCGATTAATGAAAGGGATATTTAATTCCAGACCCCCTAAACCTAGATATATGGCAATTTGGGATGTAAGCATGGCCCTCAGACTACTGAGTGAGTGGGTCCCTGTCTCGTCACTGCCTTTGGCCAAAATTACCATGAAGGTGGCCATGCTCATGGCATTGGTATCAGCACAGCAAGTACAGACAGTACAAAAACTACAGCTAGATAGAATGGAAGTAGCTGCAGACAATGTTATGTTCTACATTTATGACCTCCTCAAAAAAAGCAGGCCAGGTGTGACAGGGTTCAAAATTGTGTTTTCAGCACATCCCACGGATCCATCCCTACGGGTAAAAACACATTTGATGCAATATATTGCAGCTACAGAGGCTTACATAACATGGAGACATGATTGTTTATCAGTTACAAAAAGCCACATAAGAGCGTGTCAGTTAATACTATTTCGAGATGGTTGAAACAAGTCTAGATTGATGCAGGTATTAACACTGATGTTCACATCTCATTCCACTAGGGCAGCAGCTACGTCAGCGGCCAGGGCGAGGGACGTGCCCATCGACCATATTTTGCTAGGTGGGCAAATGAGCTGATGTTTCGAATTTTTCTACCATTGGCCGATTGCCGATCCAGCGCTATATTAAGTTCTGTATAAAGATTCCCCTGGGATAGAGGGGTACTGTTGTTTTTTGTTATTTTAAATAAAACTTTGTTACTGCATTTAAATGCAATGTCAACACTAATGCATTATTTCTCATCTGAGTCAATCAATGCAGTGGGAAGCCGGGATTTGAAATCTGCGGCACAAAATCATAAAGCTTCGAACCCTTCACGGAATCATTTACATGACTCCAAAGTAAAATTGTTAGATTAAACGAGAACTTACCAGTTTGAAGTTTGATCTTGATTTTATGAGGAGTTACGTTGGTGATTACGTGCCCTCCACGCCCAACCATCTCTCATAAAGGTCATCTGGTAGTTCTCGAGTCACTCATCTTACTATGTCACTTCGGTATTTGGTTATTTGTGATTTCATACAGTTGCTTTGAAGATTGACGCACATGCGCATTGGCAGGGTTCTTCACGTAATCACCAACATAACTTCTCATAAGATCAAGATCTAACTTCAAACTGGTAAGCTTGTTTAATCTTACTATTATTGAAGGCAGTACCAAAGAAATTACATCGACACAGTACAATGATTTTGCCATGTAGCCAATGGTAATTGCAGTTTCTTTTAGCTAACAGACAACAGGGAAATCATATCAAAAAGATCTGATAGCTCAGGGAGGAAGATGCATTGTGTTTGTACGAGAGAACTTGCAGTCTTTCCGCAACAACTATTTCTAGGGAATTAGAGAGAATTAACTAGACCCTCCATGGAAGTTTTCTGTGGTTGAGTGTTCAAAAAAATATTTTGTGCTTGCAGGGACCATAAATTACTAACACAGATGATGAATGAGGTTAGGCATCAAATAACCATGGATGTCAATCACAGCAGTTAGACACAAAATGCTGGAGTAACTCAGTGGGAAAGGCAACATCTCTGGAGAGAAGGAATGGGTGATGTTTCGGGTCGAGACCCTTCTTCAGACTTCAGTTACTCCAGCTTTTTGTGATTATCTTTGGTTTAAACCAGCATCTGCAGTTCATTCTTACACAATCACAGCAGTCATGGCTCAAGGAACTAATTCAATGTCATAGGTAGTTTGACTCGGGACTTGCGAGAGAATGTGTTCATCATAAGTTTGGATATTTACTGAAATTATGGACAATGTTTGCCAGAAATCCATTCCCTCAACGTCTGTGATTTAAAAACTAAACAATATAAAACTCACCTTTAATTATAATCAATATAGTCCGACTTTGATTCAATAAATAAGAGCATGGGAGAACCAACAGTGGCATATCAACATGTAATACAAAGGAACTGCAGCTGGTGGGTTATTGCAAAGAAGGACTCAAAATGTTGGAATAATTCAGTGGGTCAGGGAGCATCTACCCCATGACAGAAGGTTTAAAGTCCTGCTCGCAAAAGTATATATTGTATGTGCCTCAAACAGATATATTAACAACATAAAACACTTGAGATATTGATTGCTATTCTGACCTGTTCACTCAGTTTTAAAAGTATCGTGTGAAGCTTGAGTCTTTTAGTCATTTGGGAATGACAGAACAATCAATTATCTTGGTAAACTGCGGTGTCCTGCAGAAGAAAGGACCATTTAAAATACAGTACTGACAGGTCATCCAAATGGCACTTCATTTAAATTAGTTCATGAATGAGTGCTTCTCTCCAAATTTCAAGGATGTTGACACTGCTTGTTTATTATTCCAAATAATCCAAAGGGATTTATTGTCATATTTCCTTTGGGAAATAAAGTGAAGCTAAGATAATTAACGTTAATGTCTGGAACAGATTCATACTTTTTATTAAAATGAATTTGCAATGAGGTGAAAAAAACAAAACATGCAGCTAATTGTGCTGCAAATTAAACATTCATGGCCTAATTTAGCACATTTAGCCTTTTAGTCTGACATATGCTCAGTACTTTGAAACCCAGTAACAGATACATGAGGAGGACATTATCTCGTGTTTACACAAATCTAGGTATAGAATGGCACATACATTACTAAGGCACATTCTGAAGAAACCTCCTCCTTCGTGTTATATTTGGTAGAGGGCATGATTTAAGCTGACAGTCTCAATAAAATGTTAGGCTATAATACTGAATGCTAATTTCTACCTATCAGAATAGAGATTTTTTTATTAAGCTAAATATATTTGAATTATTTCATTTTGAGAATTTGACAAGAAATTCGGTAAGTGATATAATTATTCATCAGATTTTAATTTTTGAAAGACAACAGCTCATTATTGTGAAGATAGACACAAAATGCGGGAGTAACTCAACCGGATATGGGTCTGAAGAAGGACCTCAACCCAAAACGTCATCCATTCCTTCTATCCAGAGATGCTGCCTGTCCCATTAAGTTACTCCAGCATTTTGTGTCTATCTTCAGTGTAAACCAGCATCTGCAGTTGCTCCCTACACAGCATATGGCCTGTGCACAAGGGTCTAAGCCATATGCAACCAAAAGTCAATGTTTGGGTCTTGAGGATTTCTGAATGATGAATGTACACAAATAAGTTATTTATCTTATTACAAATGTGTGAATAATAGATTGGTTCCATAAGAGTTGGATGATTGTAACCCAGTGGTGAAAGGGGAAGCTCCCAAAAAAGAGCAAAAAGTGAACAACCTCCTCCTTCCTGGGCTGGATCTTACAAGAGCTCCTGTCTGCAACTTGTGTTGACCCCTTGTACTAGACCTGCCTCTGTGCTGATGTCCTATGACCCTGCACCTCCAATCACTCCCAGCATTATTGCACAGTCACTACGATAAGTCACTGTCATGGCAGCGGTAGGCCACGACAGGGATAGGCAATGCCAGTGGTAGGCCATGACAGCGATTGGCCATGGTAGGCCCCACCTGAAGCCGGCCCCATCCCCCAGCTGAAGGACAATCCCCCTTCCCCCGACAGCTCCCGCCTAAAGCCGCCCCCCTCCCTTAGCTGCAGGATGCTCTACCCCCTTGCCCCCACTGGACCCCGACAGCCCCCGCATGAAGCTGTCCCACTACCCCAGCTGTAGGACACTTCCCCCCAGCCCCCGACAGCCCCCTCCTGAAGCCGTCCCCTGCAGCAGCTGCATGTCCTGAGCTGGGGACAGGGACGGCTTCAGGCAGGGCCGGATTGAATGGGGGGTGCATGCTGCAGCTGGGGACGGGATGGCTTCAGGCGGGGGCCGTGGGGGGGGAGCGCTCTGCAGTGGGGAGAAGGACGGCTTCAGGAGGAGCCTGTTGGTGGCCGGGGAGGAGGCATCCTAGTAGTAGGCCATTGAAGCACACCGCCTCCCCTCCCCACCGGCCCTGACAGGCCCCGCCTGGAGCCGTCCCCCTTCCCTGGCTGTAGGACTCTCCCCTCCCCCAACGGCCCCCGACAGCCCCCGCCTGAAGCAGTGTCGCTTCCCCGGCTGCAGGCGCTCCCTCCACTGGCCCCCGACAGCCCCCGTCTGAAGTCGTCCCCCTCCCCCGGCTGCAGAATGCAATAAGAGACGCAACAACCAAGAATGGACTGAATAAATCTCATTGTTTAAATTGTTGTTATATTTTAAGAGTTATTCACATTTTAAGTTTTAATATATCCCATTTCCACTTGCTGTGCCCGTCAGCTACGCCTGCGCAGTAATACCTGCCTGTTCTACGTCGCAATGGGAACCCAATGGCCGGGAATAGCTGCGCCACTGGAGAGCCGCTAATAGTGTTTTGGAGGGGGGGGTGGGAGGGTTTGAGGGGGGAGGGGTTTGAGGGGGGATGGAGTGAGTGCATTTGGAGTGCAGGGCAAGGGGCAGAGTGGGAGGCAGGGTGTGGGGAGGAGGGGAGGGGGGTTGAGGGGAGGAGGGGGGAATCAGTGGTGTCACAACGACAACCTGTCAGTCACTAGTGCGCAGTTATGGGCTATGGGTGAGTGGTGGAACATTGCATTGGGCGAATGGGTTGCTTTGGGGGAACGGGTGAGTGGTGGAATATTGCATTGGGGAATGGCTTGCGTTGGGGGACCAGGCTTCCCATGTGACTGGGACCCAACGAGTCCCACTTAGTCTAATTATATCTAAATGTTTGGTAGGGTTTGATATTTGATAAGGTTCCTCCTGGTAGGCTGCTCCGAAAAGTTGGATTGCATGTGATTGATGAAAAACTAGCTGACTGGAGAGAGAATTGGCTTAATCAAAGGAAACAGAGGGTAACGGTGGAAGGTTGTTTTTCAGACTGAAGGCCTCCGACTTGTGGATGCCTCAGGGATCAGTGTTGGGCCCATTGCTGTTTGTGGTTTATATCAACGGTTTGAATAACAATGTAGAAGGCATGATTAGTGAGCTTGCAGATAACACTAAATTGGGTGGTATTGTAGATAGCAAAGATGGTTATCAAATATCAGAGCAAGATCTTGATCTTTTCGGTAAGGAATGGTTAATGGACTTTAATGCGGGTAAGTGCAAAGTGTTGCATCTTGGGAAGTGAAAACATGGCAGGAATTACACAGTGAGTGGCAGGGCCCTGTGGTGTGTTGTAGAGCAGAGGGGTCTAGGAGTGCGGGTACATGATTCCTTCAAAGTGGCTTCACAGGTAGATAGGGTGGTTAAGCAGGATTTCAATACATGGGACTTCATCAGTCAGGTATTGAGTATAGACGTTAGGATATGTTGCAGTTGTACAAGACACTGCTGAGACCACATTTGGAGTGTTGTGTTCAATTTTGGTCAAGCTGCCACAGGGTAGATGCGTTTAAGCTGGAAAAAGTGCAGAGAGGATTTCCGATGATGTTGTCAGGACTTGAGGGTCTGAGGCATAAGAAGAGGTTGGGCAGGCTCGGACTTTAGTCCTTGGAGCTCAAGATGGATAAGAGATAATGTTACAGAGGAGTATAAGATCATGAGAGGAATAGATAGGCAAAATTCACCGTGTGCAGAGACGGCACCGACAGACAAGAGGCCGACGCAAAGAAGCCGGCCAAAGAACCGAATAGAAACAAGGCCAAAAGGGGAATGAACCGAAAGAGTCCGAAGACGAAGTGCCTACTAACCGAAAGGATGGGATGCCTAAAGGCAAGCTAACCGAAAGCGCGGGACGTCTAAACGTTTACGAACCGAAAGGCTGCATCGCCTAAAAGCAAACTTACCGAATGGCCGCTCAGACGATACACCACCTACCCGAAAGGCGGCAGCGCCTACAGGCCAACGAACCGACTGCCGCTCAACAGAAAAGTCCAATAACGGACTTGCCGTTGCCAGGGGCCGGGACATGTCAGCGATTGGACCTGACCCCCGCGTCCATCACATCACCGTGAAGGCATGAAAATTGCCCCAAACCTCCGCTCCACCCGACCCACAGCCCGCGGAGGGTGGCCGTGGGAGAGTGGGGGCTGTCCCGAGGAATGCACACCCTCGGCCTCTTTCAACTTGGTGCTTGGGTTCAGATTGCCCAGTCACCTATGGCTTGTGTGGGAAAATGAACCCCAAGCTCCCGTCTCCCTCTTCCCTTCCTCTCTCTCCTCCGTCTCCACCCGCGGTAGCGTCCCACAGTCACTGACCGTGAAGCACCATCATCGGACCCCAACCTCCACACCAGGGTGACCCCCCCCCCTCTGACCCCCGGTCTTTGGCACACACACCAGGGTAATTCACCCTGACTGCGGGAACAGACGGTTTATATATTACCATCTTGGTGTTTGCGGAACGCCCGCAAGCTCACAGGCACAAAACAGACAGCATCCCTGGAGAAAAGGAATGAGTAACGTTGCATGCCGAGACCATTCTTCAGAGTGCGTCTGAAGGGTCTCAACCCGAAACGCCACCCATTCCTTATCTCCAGAGATGCTGCCTCTTCTGCTGAGTTAAACTCCAGCATTTTGTGTCTATCTTTGGTGTGGCAGTTGTGTCATTTCATCGGCTTCGTGTATTGCGCGCCCATGAGAGAAGCTGGACATGCCACTTGCATCTATTCAAACAAGTACGCTCAAATTGAAATCCCACATTAACCATGTTCCCGAATGTAAGAAGGATTTATACATGTAATACATGATATACATTTACATACAGGTTAATTAAATGCTGTATAAATTAACTGGGCTGCGCGTCGAGCGGAGGTTTGGGGCAATGTTCATGCCTTCACAGTGATGTGATGGACGCGGGGTCTGGACCAATCGCTGACAAGTCCCGCCCCCCGGCAACGTCAAGTCCGTTATTGGACTTTTCTGGTGAGCGGCAGTCGGTTCGTTGGCCTGTAGGCGCCGCCGTCTTTCGGGTAGGTGGCGTATCGACTGAGCGGCCATTTGATGTTTGCTTTTAGGCGACGCAGCCTTTTGGTTCGTAGGCATTTAGGCATCCCGCCCTTTCGGTTAGTTTGCATTTAGGCGTCCCATCCTTTTGGCAAGTAGGCGTTTCGTCTAGGGACTCTTTCGGTTTATTGGCGTTTCGGCCTCATTTCTATTCGGTTCTTTGGCCGGTTTCTTTGCTGTCGGCGCCGCGTTTGGGTACCAAATTCACAGTGTCTTTTACCACGAGTAGGGCCATCAAAAATCTGGGGTCTTTGGTTTAGGGTGAACGGCAAAAGATTTAATTGGAACCTGAGTGGTGACATTTTCACACAGAATGTGGTCGGTGTAACGAATAAGCTGCCAGAGAGGGCAGTTGAAGCAGGTACCATGACTCAATTTAAATGGAGTCATGACAGGTACATTGGTCAGGAAAGGTTTAGAGGAATATGGGCCAAAGGCTGGCAGGTGAGGCTAGTGTAGATGGGCCAGCTCGGATGGAATGGGCAAGTTGAGCCGATGGGCCTGGTCCATGCTGTATGAAGGTATGCAAGTTATCAATCAATTGAGAACTTCAACTGAAGAGCTGGGAGAACCTCGGTACAACTGCTCAGTTCTGGAGAACAGGGTCTCACCTGGGGCCCTCCTAACCCCCATTCTCCTGCCTTCTCCCCATAACCTCTTACACCCATACCAATCATGAATCTATCTATATCTGCCGTAAATATATCCACTGGCTTTGCCTCCACAGCCTTCTGCGGCAAATAATTCAACAGATTCAATACCCTCTGACTAAAGACACAAAGAAAAAACAATACTGCATCAGCCTTTATTGTTGCAGTCAAACTGAGTTTCTTTCCGACTGAAGTTGCAAACCAGTAAAATAAAATCAGTGCAATTTGTCACAGCTGCCTAAAGTTGCAATTACCTGTGGTGGTTTTATGGTGAAAGAACACTGTAAGTTTATTTGGAAATGTTATTTAGAGCTGAAATCAAATTAGTTTGTATTTGCAATACAAGACAGATTTATTTATCAGGTTACAAGTTAATCATGCTACTGTGGGTTTTAAGTTGCTTGTTATCGATTTTCTCCCGGTGTTTGATTGAGCAAGGAGTGAAGCTCGGAGGTCAAATGGTGAAAACTAACAAATTTAGAGATGGCGAAGCTATGGGAGGGAGCCGTGAATTGCTTGGTTTTGTGGTTATACTCTGAATGCTGCAGTAATGATCTCTGGAAAGAAGATCAATGAGAGCATGGCAAAAGTTATGGAAATTTGATGATGATAAAATGATAATAATAGCAAGGAATTAACTAAAGTGGGATGATATATATACGTGTGAAGTAGCTCTTGAAAAGCCCAGACAAGCCCACCCAAGGCGGTGTGCATGTAAACATATGGTTGAAGGAGCTAAGTAAACACAGTTGTAGTGGTTTGTTGGATAAAGCAGAGAGGTATGTAATGAGCAGGATGCCCTGGGCCCAGCACATTGATGCAGTCCTGAAGAGGGCGTGCCAGTGTCTCTAGATTCTAAGAAGTTTTAAGAGACTTGGTATGTCTCTGAACACTCTCTCACAAAGGTCTTCAGATACACTGCAGAAAGTACAATGACTGGTTGCATCATGGCCTGGTATGGCAATTGCAATGCACAAAAACACAAATGGCTGCAGGGTATGGTGGACTCAGCTCGATCCATCATGGTGGACTCAACCCACCCCTCCATCAAAAGCATGCTGCCTCAAGAAGGTGGCATCTATGATCAAGGAACGTAAATTCATAAGATCATTAGTGATAGGAGCAGAATTAGGCGCTTTGACACATCAAGTCTACTCCGCCATTCAATCACAGCTGATCTATCTCTCCGTCCTAACCCCATTCCCCTGCCTTCTCTCCATAACCCCACTATCTGGGCCATATCTTCTTTCACCTCTTCCGTTGAATGGAAGGTACAGTACAAAAGTCTGCAGTCCTGTCTCAACACATTTCGCCATCCACCCCCCAGTCACATACACATTGACACTTAAACCCCCATCCTCTTCTACAGTTCTCTACAGTCCTACACCACCAGGTTCAGTTCTTGACCCAACCCACACAACCCCAGTCCTATCTCAGCCATGGAACATTACGGTCCACCATGGACTTTATTTTTCTAATTATATTTTTGTACTAATCTCGTTTTTTTACAAAGTCATATTTCTATTAGAAATGTTAAGTATTATTTATGTATAATTTATGTATAAATAGTTTTTGTGTCTATGTCTGAACCAATGTGCGTGCGTTGCTGCTGTAAGCAAACCTTGTCACTGTACTTGTACCTCACCGTGTCCTCCATGACAATAAACAAGTTGACTTGGCACTTCTCAAACCACCATAAAGTGGTACAAAATGTTTCCTCTACCATTTTGAAATTACTCTGTTTATTTGTGACATGCTATGCCATGCTGATAACTTAATTGCATGCCTTCTTGTGCAGAAGAAATCAGTAAACAATTGCTCATCATTCAGTTTAAAATTTATTGCAGATGGAAATGGGGAATAGTACAATGTATTTAATTAATCCAAAGCCATTGACCAAGTTGTTAAGTTTCATAAATCTAAATAAAAATCTCAGCAAATGTGAAAAAACCCTGTCTGTCCTCTAGACTCCACTGTAAGAAAACTATTGTTTTTATTTTAACTTTATAGAAAATTGGTCAAACAAAATACTTAAAAATTGATTCCACTTCATTGTTGTGTTTTAATTTAAAATAATTGAAGATCTTATCTGATAAAATATTCTGTAAATCACGGACATGAATTAATGTGAAGATTATTATTTGTAGCAAGATTTCCTTTGAGACCTATAATAGTTTTTCCAATCTTTTTAAATTCAGCTTTGTTGCATGTTAAATTATTTACGAACAATGAAATATTTAATGAATTTTAATAGAAGAAATCTAGGCAATTTACTGTAAGTATTAAAGGAAATTCTTGAGAGTAATCAGCCAAAATATTTACTCTAACAGTGGTTAAATTTGGGGACAACATTTAATTCAAGCCGAGGACCAGGCATTAAAGTAATGTTGTATGAAAAGTCCATTCCAATCTTGTGTATGTTCATCTTCTGCCTCAATGAATTTTCATTGTGCTGAGATCTAATAAATTCCAGATGATAGACCAGGGTTTACAGGGGGAAACTCACACAAAAAACCCTATCTTCGGCATTAGCAGAAAATAAAGCAGAGCATATGTTTGTCAGGGGAGAGTGAGAAACTTCCACTGTGGGTGTGGCTTAGCTGCAGAGAGAAAGTCAAGGATGAGGAGAAGTTTGAATGAGCCTATAATCTGGGATGATGCCGTGAGAATTGTGGATGAGTTGTAACTGGATGGAGTGGCATTAGGCCATAGGGGCTTATAGGGTTGGATCATCAGAGGCTTGGTGGGAGCAGGCATATGACTCGGTGACGAATAGTTCAAAGCTGGTCAGGGAGTGGTGTGGGAGAATTCAGTCAGAAATTCAACGAGGCCCAGCTGGGATTTGCTGAACATATGAGTGGAGGAATTAGCAGAGGTTCGGGTGTGAGAGCATACAGCTAAGATTGATTAGTAGGACTGGATGTTACAATCCCTAAGATTTTTCACTATAATTGACATTCTTGTGTATGACCACTAGATGAATTTGCTAACAATCAGACACATCTTCAGTAGCACACATCAACGTCGCTGGGTGTTTCGGCCTTTTATCACAAGACATGCTCAGTCGATGCAGGCCCACCACCGGGTGATCAGACCTGGTTTTGAAGATCAAAGCTTTTTCCTTTCATAAGCCTCGTCCACAGCCTCCTCCCAGGGAACCGGCAGCTCAATGATGAAAACACGGCAACAGGAGTTGGACCAGAGAACGAGGTCTGGTCGCAGGTTGGTAGCTGTGATTTCAACTGGCAACGAAAGCCTCTGGCCTAGGTCAACACGCATTTCCCACCCCCTGGCTGCATTCAGTGGGCATGAGTTGAGAGGCGAGGGGTTAGCCCTCCGTTTCTCTCCTTCCGGGATGAGGGATGGTATTTGCGGGAATGTTATCTGGACATTGATAGGCATGGCGTTGGTGGTAACTCTCTTGCACTTGAGTTCAGCTGCCAAACACCTCAGCACCTGGTTGTGTCGCCAGGGTATCTGCCTTGTGTTAGGTTGGTCTTACAACCGACCAGGATGTGCTTGAGGTTTGCTGGGACCGCACACAGGGGGCAAGCTGGATCCTCTCCCAGCCAAAGATTTAGGTTTGTGGGAGAGGGAAGTGCATCATATGTGGCTCAGATAATGAAGCTCAACTTATTTGACTCCATGATCCACAGCTGTCTCCATGTGACCTTCCTCCTCTCATTGCCATCCCACCTCATCCAGGGGCCTTGTTTGGCTTGGGATATGGCTTTGGCACACCTGGCTGCTTCTTCCATGTGGCGCACCTCCTCCACTACCAGGTGCCGACGTTCAGCTGGAGTAGCCTTTTGCCAGGTGGGTTTCATTGCTCCCAGGCCAAAGCCCCCTCGGCCTTGTTGGACATGGCCCACTGTGTCCCGGTGTTGGAGGCCGGATTTTGCCTTCAGTACCACTGCTGCTGGAGTTCATTTCCTACCTGTTGTTAGGGTTGGAGTGACACCTCTTATTATTGGGTCCCGGGATTCTGTTAGTGTCATGTCCAGCCTCACTTTGGCACATTTGTATTCCTCCACCAGGCTTGAGACTGGCAGTGAGAGGGCTCCATTCCCATAGAGCCCTATGCTGCTGAGGCATCTCAGTAGCCCAAGCCACTTCCTCACTTGTGAGTCTCTCCAGCTGGTTGACATGGGATAAAGTGACATTGTAGATAGTTATTGGCCGCATGAGTCGGGGCAGTAGACCGAATTGCAGGCACCAAAGCTTCAGCTTCCCTGGGAGAGCAGTGTTGTTGATTTGCTTGAGGCCACTGATTGTATCCTGCCTGAGTTGTTCCACCTGCTCTGCATCCTTGAGGTATGCGGTGTACCATCGCCCGAGGCTTTTGACCGGCTTCTCCAGGACAGTTGGTATTGTCTCGTTATTGATGCGGAACCTTTCGTCAGTGAGCCGGCCTTTGACGATGGAAATACTGCAGGATTTGCTGGGTTTAATCTCCATTCGTGCCCATTTGATGTTTTCCTGGAGTTTATCCAGCAGGCATTTGGTGCAGGCTTTTGCTGTTGTTATTGTGGTCATGTCATCCATGTACGCCCTGATTGGAGGAAGACACAGCCCACTCTTCAAGCGTTCCCCTCCGACCACCCATCGTGATGCTCGAATGATGAGCTCCATTGCCATGGTGAAAACCAGAGGAGAAATGGTACAGCCTGCCTACCTCAAGGTGCTGCCAGGCGGTGGTGTTGTCCTGTGTTGTGACGCAGAACTGGAGGTCCTGGAAGTAAGCTTTTACCAGCTTTGTGATGACCTCTGGGACCTGGAAGAAGTTAAAAGCTGCCCAAAGAGTCTCATGGGGCACCGAACCAAAGGCATTGGCTAGATCTAAGAAAACCACATGCAGATCTCTCTTTTCCTTCTTGGCAGTTTGTATCTGGTGCCAGATGACGTTTGCATGTTCCAGACATCCTGAGAAACCACGCACCCCTGCTTTCTGCACTGACGTGTCAATGAAGTTGTTGCTCTGCAAAAATGCTGAGAGTCTTTGGGCCACAACACCAAAGAAGATCTTTCCTTCCACGTTCAGAAGTCTGATCTGGCGGAATTGGCTAATGGTTGAGGAGTTCTTTTCTTTGGGAAAGCAAGATCTCTCCTGCCCTTCGCCATGCCTTAGGTATGATTCCTTTCCCCCATGTCACTTTCATTAACTTCCAAAGGTATTTCAGGGCACCAGGGGTGTTCTTATAGAGCCTGTATGGAATGCCATTGGGCCCTGGGGCTGATGCTGTTCTTGCCTGTTTTACTGTGATTTCCACCTCCTTCCATGTAGGCCTTATGTCCATCTGGTGCTCAGGTGGGTGGATAGGTGGCATGTCATCTGGAATGGTGACTGGCTCATGCCTCCAGTTGCCAGAGTACGTCTTCCTCAGGTGCTCCTAAAGTTCCCTTACAGGTACTCTCAGAATCCCGCTCTTCTCCTTGACAAAGAGGCTTTTGACAAACTTATACGTATCTCTGTAGAAACTTGTCCTCACCCGTTCTTTCTTCTTGCGTTGCTTTCTCAGGCATTCTGCTCTTCGCAGGATTGCCAGGCGCTGCTTTATTTCTGCCTGCAGTGCCTCGAGTCCTTTCCTTTCTGCCTCTGTGGCCTTCCTCCACTGTTTTCTCAGCTCCCTTTGTTTCACCAGTCTTTTGATCTCCTGCTGCCTCCTGGAGTGCTGGTTCCTTCTGTATCCTCTGTTTCATGACCTTCACCCCAAATCTCTCTGCCCCATAGTTGTGTATGGTGTCTCCCATCTTCTCCAGTTTTCTTTCCACATATCCCTTCAATCCTTCCAGAAGATTGACTAGGTCAGTGTTAATGGTCTCCCACTTTCCTCTGGCAGGATTTAGGCCACAAGATTTGAAGTTTTTTCCCTTCCATTTTCCTCTCTACCGCTGACTGTGGCTGGTTGGGCTCTGGACTCGTGTCCGTTGGTGGTACTGTACTTGGTTGACCTTCGCCTGGGGTGCTGATACCCTGTGGACTGTGGTGGTTATCCTGCCACTGGGCTTCACTCAATTGATTTGGCTTACCTCTTAGAAAGTAATGGTCAATGCGAGGCCCCACTCCAAGCTCTCTAAGGCACTTGTTCCTGCCCTGGTGGATCTTGAGACCCTTCTCTGATGTTATCTTTTCCCAGCCACAGATACAAGTTTGAAGCTTATGTCCTGCTGCTGCTCTGTCAATTGCTGTGCTTGTTGTAATATTCATAGTCGATTCCGTTCCTAGGTATGTGCCGGGTGGTCTGTGAATGAGTCATCTTGCGCCCACGCTCTCACAGACTCAAGAATTGATTATAGGAGTTCTGCCTGTATGATAACAGGTAACATGGATTCATGACAGCAGATCAGGTGAGGCTGGTCCCTCTAATTAATGCAGGAATATGTTACATCCTTCCAGTTATGGTCTTTGTTGATATGCGAGGCAGTTGACAACCCAACGGTATAAATATTGATTTCTACAACTTCAAGTAACCCTCGCTTTCCCTCTCTCTCCATCCCACCCCCATCCTAGTTCTCCAACTAGTTTCTTTGGTCAAAGATATTCACAAAAAGCTGGAGTAACTCAGCGGGACAGACATCATCTCTGGAGAGAAGGAATGGGTAACGTTTCGGGTCACGACCCTTTTCAGACTACCATTCCTACTCTCCAGAGATGCTGCCTTTCCCACTGAGTTACTCCAGCTTTTTGCGTCTATCTTCGATTTAAACCAACATCTGCAGTTCCTTCCAACACATTGTCCTCCAGATTAAATATTACTGATTGTATGTCTCATTGTCATCTCCCCATCAGTAACAATGTATCATTCTACATTTCCTTGAACATTGTCCCCTTTGATCTGTGTGTTCACATCTTACCCTTGCATATCTCTTTGTCATCCTCTCCCCTGACTCTCAGTCTGAAGAAGGGCTTTGACCAGAAACTCCACCCATTCCCTCTCTCCAGAGATGCTGTCTGTCCCACTGAGTTACTCCAGCATGTTGCGTCTGTCGCAGATGTGACTGGCAGGATTGCAATGCACAACAAAAAGTCTGATAGGAATGATAAAAGATTTTTTTTTTTTTTTAATTTTATTTAAAAATATTAAGTACAGGAATATGGCACCAAGGTGCCTAATATATATTGACATGTTACCTTTTATGTACAGCTTCTTATTTTTTTAAGAAAAAGAGAGAATAGATAATAAAAAATAGAGAATCATGTGATATATAGTGCGTGAGAAAGAAAAAAGTGTGAAAAAGAAAGTTGAGAATAAAAAAGAAAAAAGAAAGAAAAGAAGAGTAGAAAGTAAGAGATTAAGGAGATCGTTATCTATATTCTTGACCATCCCTCACCCAATCCTGAAACAGTTAGCTTCTATGGTTTTGTTGCACCATATGCTTCGAAAAATTCGACAAATGGAGACAAACTCGTTACAAATTGGTCTGATTTATCTATTGGGAGGAATCACATTTCCTCAAGATGTGCAGTGTCCAACATGTTTGAAATCCACATTGTAAACGTTGGTATGGTTGTATTTTTCCAAAAGTTAAGTATAAGTTTTTTTGCTGTTATTAACCCATAATTTAAAAATAAATGAGTAATAAATAAATAATAGATGAATTCAATTTATTCCCATCTTCCATTACTCCAAATATAATCAGTTCAGTATTAGGTTCCATACCTATCTTAAATAATTTTGTAAATATTTCAAAAACATCACTGCAGAATTTATTAAGTTTCATGCAGGAGACAAAAAGAGTGTGTTATAGTTGCATTTTGGGATAGACATTTATCACAAATGGGGGAAGTATTTGGGTAGAATTTATTCAGTCTCGTTTTTGAGTAATATAATCAATGTAAAAATTTTAATTGAATTAAATTATGTCTTACATTAATTGAACATTTGTGTATATATATCAAATAATTTTCCCATGTTTCCTTCGTAAATTGTATCATTAATTCTTGTTCCCACTCTTCTCTAAGTGTCTCTGTTGATGGTAAATCTATATTTAAAATACTATTATATAAATATGATATTAATTTCTGGGAGTCAGCCTTAATGTTCATTGCTTCTTCCAGTGGCTCTGAAGTTATATTTTGATATCTTTGTATGTATTTCTTCATGAAGTCACAGATCTGAAGATATTTAAAATATTGGTTATTTTTCAGTTTAAATTTTAATTGTAATTGTTGGAATGATAACAGATTTCCCATTTCATACATATCACCAATCCTTTTAATTCCCAGTCTTTCCCATTGATTATATGTTTTATCAATAAGAGATGGTTCAAATGAAGGATTATTCACTCTTGGCATTAACAATGATAGGTTTCTTAATTTCAAGGATAATTTGATTTGTTTCCAAATTCTTATTGTATCATGTATAATTGGGTTATTCTTATATATTGTGTTGTTCAGTTTTATCGGGGAGAACAGGATCACTCCTATATTACAAGGAGAACAGTCCTCTTTCTGCATTCTTATCCATTCTCTCTGTTGGGTAGAACAGTCCAACCAGTAAATTATGTTCTTAATATGAACTGCCCAATAGTAATACAAAACGTTCGGAAGTGAAAGTCCCCCAATGTCTTTTGGTTTGCACAAATGTTTACTTTGGATTCTCTGTGATCTAAAATCCCAGATAAAATTTGTAATATTAGAGTCTAGTTTTTTAAAGAAGTTTTTTGGTATATATAATTGTATAGATTGAAATAGGAATAATATTTGTGGTAAAAAGATAATTTTTATAGCGTTTATTCTGCTTATTAATGATAACGGAAGTGTTTTCCTGAATTTAATCGATGCATCGAGTTTATTTAATAAAGGGATAAAATTAGCATGAAATAATGCTTTGTGTTTTCTAGTAATTTGAATACCCAAATACTGAAATTTTTCTGTTGCAATTTTAAAGGGGAATTTTAATAGTTGTGTAGATTCTTGAGGTTTTAACGTCATGATTTCACTTTTATTCCAATTTTTCTGTATCCAAGAAAATAACCAAATACCTCTATTAAAGTTAATAAGTTTGGTATACTTGTTTGTGGGTTTGTAATATATAAAAGTACATCGTCTGCATATAATGAAATGTTTATTATTTGAGTCCCTAGTATTATATCCCTGAATATTCAGATGACTTCTTATACTTTTAGCCAGGGGCTCTATCATAAGGGCAACTAGCAGAAGTGATAAAGCACATCCCTGCCTATTGCCCCTCGATAATTGAAATTTTGTAGATAACATATTATTGGTTAATATTCTTGCTGTCGGTTTATCATATATTAATTTTACCCATACAATAAAATTCTCTCCCATATTAAATGTTTGCAATACTTTATATAATGCCACACTACCTGATTAAATGTTTTCTCTGCATCCAGAGAAACAATTGATATATCTTCTTCCTCCGTTTTATGTGAATTCATTATATTAAACAGGCGTCTCAAATTACTAAATTAATGTCTTTTGGGTATAAACCCCGTTTGATCAGGATTTTCAATTTACTAATATATTTACTCAATTTTGTTGCTAATGTCTTTGCTAAAATTTTCTGATCTGTATTTAAAGGAGATGTAGCTCTATATGAGCCCGGTTCATCTAAATCTTTATCTTTTTTTGGTATAAGCGTAATAGTTGATTCAGCTAATGTTCCTGGTCATTTATTTTCTTTAAAGGCATGAGTATATAAATTAAGTAAGCGTGGAGCTGTTACCTTGTGAAATTTTTTATAAAATTCATTACTAAAACCACCTGGTCCAGGCGTCTTACCATTTTTCAACGATTTTATTGTTTCACCTATTTTCTTCAAGTGTAATTTGAGCTCCTAATTCCTCTTGTTCTGCAAGGTCAAGTTTTTGGAAGATTACAGTTATCTAATAAAATTTATAGTTTTACTATATTCTATTTTAGTTTTAGATGTATACAAATGTTGGTAAAATTGAGCAAATCTATTGTTAATATCCTTAGGTAATGTTAGTAATTCACCTTTCTCTGATTTAATTTTAGTGATAGTATTTTCCCTTTCTTGGTTTTTCAATTGACGAGCTAACAGTTTATATGGCTTGTCACCAAATTCGAAATATTCCTGTTTTGTGATTTGGAATAATCTTATTACTCTAGCCGATAAAATTTGATTAACTTTAAGTTTCAGTAGTATTATCTTTTTATGTTTATCTGTAGTTGGATCTTTGCCATTATCTAACTCTAATTGTATAATTTCTTGATCTAGCATCTGTTGTTCTGTCTTATTCTTTATATTTTGAAAAAATTGATATGAGATTATAACTCCTCTGATAAATGCCTTGAAAGTTTCCCATAGTAAAGAAGGTGAAATACCTGATGTTTCATTCGTCTCAAAAAAAAAAAAAATCATTTGTTGTTACTTAGAATTTGTGTGTTAAACCTCTTAAAAGATTTTTTTACCCGGCATTCCCTCAAATTTTAATAGAAAAGTCAACGGAGAATGATCGGAAATAATACTGGTGTAATATGAAGGATTAGTTGTGTATGGAATTAATTTTGTATCCACTAAAAAATAATCAATTCGTGAATAGGTTTTATGTACCGATGAGTAAAACGAATATTCCCTTCCAGTTGGATTAGCAGTTCTCCATACATCTATTATATTAGTATTTTTTATATATGTATTTAGAAGTTCATTAGTCTTAGATTTTAAGTTACTCCTCCTTTGTTTTACTGATTTGTCTAAATATAGAAACATAGAAACATCGAAATTAGGTGCAGGAGTAGGCCAGTCGGCCCTTCGAGCCTGCACCGCCATTCAATATGATCATGACTGATCATCCAACTCAGTATCCCGTACCTGCCTTCTCTCCATACCCCCTGATCCCCTTAGCCGCAAGGGCCACATCTAACTCCCTCTTAAATATAGACAATAAACTGGCCTCAACTACCCTCTGTGGCAGAGAGTTCCAGAGACCCACCACTCTCTGTGTGAAAAAAAGTCTTTCTCATCTCAGTCTTAAATGATTTCCCCCTTATCTTTAAGCTGTGACCCCTTGTCCTGGACTTCCCCAACATCAGGAACAATCTTCCTGCATCTAGCCTGTCCAACCCCTTAAGAATTTTGTAAGTTTCTATAAGATCCCCTCTCAATCTCCTATATTCTAGAGAGTATAAACCGAGTCTATCCAATCTTTCTTCATAAGACAGTCCTGACATCCCAGGAATCAGTCTGGTGAACCTTCTCTGCACTCCCTCTATGGCAATAATGTCCTTCCTCAGATTTGGAGACCAGAACTGTACACAATACTCCAGGTGTGGTCTCACCAAGACCCTATACAATTGAAGTAGAACCTCCCTGCTCCTATACTCAAATTATTTTGCTATGAAAGCTAACATACCATTCACTTTCTTCACTGCCTGCTGCACCTGCATGCCTACTTTCAATGACTGGTGTACCATGACACCCTGGTCTCGCTGCATCTTCCCTTTTCCTAATCGGCCACCATTTAGATAATAGTCTGATTTCCTGTTTTTGCCACCAAAGTGGATAACCTCACATTTATCCACATTATACTGCATCTGCCAAACATTTGCCCACTCACCCAGCCTATCCAAGTCACCTTGCAGTCTCCTAGCATCCTCCTCACAGCTAACACTGCCCCCCAGCTCAGTGTCATCCGCAAACTTGGAGATATTGCCTTCAATTCCCGCATCCAGATCATTAATATGGATCTAAAATGCAATTAAAGTCCCCCCTATTATTACATTTTGGTAATTAAACTCTGATATTATATCTATAATTTTATTTAAAAATTGGGAGTTATCAAAATTCGGAGCGTAAATATTTATCATAGTCAGTGGAGTTGAATAAATTTCTCCCAAAACTATAATATGCCTTCCCTCCTTATCTGAAATAGTTATTTAGTTTAAATTGTATACCTTTCCAAATAATAAAAGCCATACCTCTAGCTTTAGAAATAAATGAAGAATAGTATGTTTGACCTATCCAGTTTGCCTTCAATCTCATCTGTGTTTGTTGTTTCATGTGTGTTTCCTGCAAATACATGATGTCAGAATTTAATGATTTTAATTGGGCAAAAATGTTACCCCTCTTAATTGGTTCATTGGCACCCCTTATATTCCAACTGCAGAATGTGATTCCTCCATTCTTTATTTATCTATCGTCTTGCATTATATATCAGTTTAGTGTTTTTGACTCAGATGGTGCGACCAAATACATCAGAACTCTGGGTGCTGGGTGGATATTTCGAACTATTACATTTATATTACAGAGTCTCCCTCCTGTGTAATACCTTAATAAGAAAACAAAGAACAAATGTGTTGTGAAGTTAATTTAAAAAAAAAATTAAACAAATAAGAATGTTGATAGTGAATTTAAAAAATAAAGTGATGTTAAGGTATTTAAGAGAAGATACCTTAAAAATGCAAAGCCACCTAGGTGGCGAAAAATTTATGGACTTCTGTTGATATTTTTACACATTGAGCTCCGTCCCCTTAACAGAGTCTCATAAAAGGCTGTGAACCATTTTTATATAGGTTCATGGGGGACAATCTTACATATCTTGGGGATAATATTAGACTTTTCCATGATTATCCCCATGAAGTTGTTCAAAAAAGGATCTTGTTTATAAAGACAAGAAACATTCTGAAAGGTATATGCCAAGTAGGTTATGGGGTGAGGGTACACAAAAAGCTGGAGAAACTCAGCGGGTGCAGCAGCATCTAAGGAGCGAAGGAGATAGGGGTGATAGGTTATGGGGTGATTTATCCTGCAAAAATGAAAATAACTTATAAGGCTACTGAACACTCATTCATGGACCCTGAAATCGTTTTTAAGTACGCACAAGATATCGTAAAGGAAATAGAGGATGGAGAGGATGACTAGCAGGAATATTAAATTTTTAATACAAGATCTTGCACTAATTAAGATGGCGGAATTTTTCCAGAGAGTTACCAGATATGCTTATCTGTCTGGAATGCATTTTCGAGCGTACAATCCATGTTTCACCTTGAATGGAAAAAAATTAAAGATAAACAAAAGGACATTGAAGATACAGAATTAATGAGGGAATTCATGAGGGACATGGAATGCGATATTACGGATTACAGCTGCGTGGTTTTGTTTAACCCCTTGGAACCTGCTTCTATTAAAAAATCCGATATAATGTAATACATTTGGATGGATATATGTGGTAATGTTCAGAATAGATTAATGTTAGATAAATTGGAAAGGCATATATACTTATATAACTGAACATAAGTCGTGTTTTATTTTTGGTTTTATTTTTCCCCACTTTTTCTGTTTTTTTTCTGATTTCAATTTCTCTGGTATATAAAAAGAGTGTGTGTTATAGTTGCATTTTGGGATAGACATTTATCACAAATGGGGGAAGTATTTGGGTAGAATTTATTCAGTCTCGTTTTTGAGAATGAACAATTTTATTAAGTATATTTTCCAATGAAGAAATGTCGAGGAATTTCATAATTATCTGTCTTGGGGGAGCATTTATCCCTTTTGGAAAGCCTCCAACCCGGTGACCAACATCAATTCTTGGATTTTCCGGCAGTTTAAAAACTTCTTTAAGTAAATCAGCAATGGACTTCCGGAGATGCTATGGAGGGCTAGAAAGCAACGCCAGCCAGCTCCGTGAAAAAAACGAGGAAAAACCGGGGAGAAAAGACCTACTTGCTGCTTGCTGTTTCTGCACCGGCTGCCGTGAGTGACATCATCAGGCACGCGACTCATAATGGCAACACAGCGCAGCCCACTCGCAGATAAAACAAAACTCCAGTATACTAGGAAAATGGCAGAACAAGAGCAAGGCCCGGCGGAAGCCTCGGCCTCAGGTAGTGCACTATCCCTAGAAGATGTGTCGAAAAAACCGAAGAAAAAATCAGAAATTGAAGAACTCAAAGTTATTTTTGTACAAGAAATGGCTGAGTTAAAGTTGGAATTAAAGACTGAATTGGCAAAAATGAATATTAAGGAAGAAATAGAAAAAATCAAGGAGGAGATGAAGGAGTTAAAGTCTGAAATTAATACCTCAGCCATGGAATTATCTGACAAACTTCGAAAGGAAATTGCAGAAATATTGACGGATCAATCTGCAAGTATATTCAATTCAATTCAATTCAATTCAACTTTAATGTCATTGTACATATACAAGTATTGGTACAACGAAATGCAGTTTTGTGACAGCACAAAGTGATAGCAATATACAGATAAGTACAGATAAATAAATACAGAGGTGGAAATCTATCGGCGGGACTCTGAGTTCAGCAGAGCGATGGTATTGTAGAAGCTACGCCTCATCCTGCTGGTGCGGGACCTGAGGCTCCTGTACCGTCTCCCCGATGGTAGGAGGGCAAACAGTCCATGGTTAGGGTGGGAGGGGTCCTTGATGATCTTCCCAGCCCGACTCAGGCACCGTTGTCGGTGGAGGGCATCCATGGTAGGGAGTGGGGCACCGATGATGTGCTGGGCGGTTTTCACCACCCGTTGTAGTGCCTTCCTGTCAGCTATGGTGCAACTGCTGTACCATACCATAAAGCAGGTGGTCAGGATGCTTTCAATGGTGCATCGGTAGAAGTTGGTCAGGATCGGGGGGGACAAGTGGGCCTTTTTGAGCCTCCTCAGGAAGTAAAGGCGCTGCTGCGCCTTTTTTGATCAGCTTGGAGGTGTTGAGGGACCAGGACAGATCCTCCGAGATGTGTACCCCGAGGAATTTGTAGTTGGAGACCCGCTCCACCTCAGTCCCGTTTATATGGATGGGGGTGTGCCTGCCCCCTCTGATCTTCCTGAAGTCGACAATGATTTCCTTCGTCTTCTGGGAGTTGAGGACGAGGTTATTATCGGCACACCAGGTTGTCAGGTGCTGGACCTCCTCCCTGTAGGCTGACTCGTCGTTGTCGCTGATCAGTCCTACCACCGTGGTGTCGTCGGCAAATTTTATGATGGCATTGGAGCCATACTTAGGGATGCAGTCATGGGTGAAGAGGGAGTAGAGGAGAGGGCTGAGCACACAGCCCTGTGGCACGCCAGTGTTCAGTGTTATAGTGGAGGAGGTGAGGTTGTTGATCCTAACAGACTGTGGTCTGTTAGTGAGGAAGTCCATTATCCAGTTGCAGAGGGAAGTTGAGATGCCAAGACTGCTGAGTTTGGTGATCAAGCTAGCGGGTATGACAGTGTTAAAGGCGGAGCTGAAGTCAATGAACAGCAACCTGATGTAGGTGTTATTGCTGTCCAGGTGGGTCAGGGCAGAGTGAAGGGCCGCCGATATGGTGGAAGAGATGTATAGTGGAAGAGATGAATGAAAAAATCGAAAATAAGGTGGAAATATCAATGGAACCTGTGGGGGAAGAAATTAAGGAGCAGTCCACAGCCATAAAAACCTTGAAGAACTAGTCGAAACAAGTACTCAGACTACGAAAACACTCCTCAAAGAAAATCAACGTTTATCTGACTTACTGGGCAAAATAACTGATAAGTGTACCGAGTTGGAAGGACGCCAGAGAAGACAGAACCTAAGGATCATGGGTATTCGAGAAGGGAGAGAAAAGAATCAAGATACCCGAGAGTTTACTGCAAACTTACTGCAAAAGGTTATATCTCTGGAACAAAAGCCTTTACTCGCCCGAGCACACAGAAGTCATGAGAAGTTATACAAAGCAAGACACCCCTCCAAGACAAATGATAGTAAAAGTCTAGTATGATCATGTCCTGGAGGAGATGATGAAGAAAATTATAAAAAGTAGAAATCTTACATATGAAGAAGATTCGATCAGCATCTACCGAGACTATCCAGCAGAGGTCTCCAAGAAACGAAATGCGTTCAAGGAGAACAAAAGAATTTTGAGGGAAGTGAAGAATCTGAAGTACAGTCTGAGGTACCCAGCCACCCTGAGAATTACCTACAACCAGGAAGAACATTATTTCAAAGATGCAATGAGCTTTGCCCAAGGGATTAAGGAGCGAGAGGTAGACTGAATGAAAGCTTCAAAGATGAACTATAACAATAATTAAATTGTAATTTCAAGATACGAATGGACTATGGATTTGTTTCATCTAAAGAAGATGGAGAAGGATGCGGATGAGAGATTCGGGGAGATACGGATTGGAGACACTCCTATGGATACTAATAAGTAGAATAGTAACACTACTAATATTAATAACTAACACATACTAAAATTAATACTGTGGTATTATTATTAATTAAAGCTAATAACTACCAATTAATGATTAACAACTAACTATAGCTGATTTACTTAGGATTAAGTAAATAGTAAATATAAATACACAAAGTATAAACTTTGACTTTATTTATCCCCCCTGGTACTTTTTATTATTTGTCTTTACTTTTTCTATATTTTTTTCCTTTTTTCTTATTTTTTATTATTACTTTATTTTTTATATTTTCTTATTATTATTGCTTTTAATAAGTATTAAGTATAGATATTATCAAATACTTGACTTATGGATTTTGTACACATAAGAGTGTACATAAGACCCCTGGTTAAATATTTGTATGGAATAACAATTTTAATGAATCATGGAAATGGATGAGTTAATAACATCGACTACGGAAGTCTATAGATTGCTAGCCATGGTAGTATGGCTAAAAATAACTGCACCAATATTAGATGTAGTTTTTTCTTTCTTTGTGCAACCTACTAATCTCTTAATCTATCCTTTTTTTTAATATTATCTCTTTATTATTTTACTTTTGAATGGAGTTATAAATCAATGCAAAGGGGGTATATATGTGAGAGATACTCAAGGATCTTGAAATTCATCTATTCGGAGTTTGGGTGTAAAGTTGGGTATGTCGAGCTGAACCATTTGCCCTATTATATATTCCTTTAGATAAAAGATGCAAGACTTACAAATGAATATGGGGAATGGAGGAATAACGTTTTGTAGCTGGAATGTTAAAGGTATTAATGAACCAATTAAGAGAGGTAAAGTATTAGCGCACTTAAAAGCACTTAAAGCAGATGTGGCATTCATCCAAGTGATACATCTAAAAAAAGAGGCAGAACATAGATTAAAGGCTAAATGGATTAACAAAGTGTATCATGCTTCTTTCACACACAAATCTAGAGGTGTAGCAATATTAATTCGTAAAGGCACTTCATTTAAACACACTTCAACAATAACTGATAGTGATGGTAGATATATTATTGTAATAGGAGAATTATACACATAAAAAATGATTTTTGTCAATGTATACAGCCCAAATTTTGACAGCCCACTGTTTTTAAAAAAAATATTTAATACTACTCCAGAATTATCACAACACAAATTAATAATTGGAGGGGATTTAAATTGTACACTAGATCCTTATTTGGACAGATCATCAAAACATCGGAAACTTAAATCGCATGCCAGTGATCTAATAAATGCATATAGATACTAGTAAAATTAAAGATGTTTGGAGAATGCAAAACCCAGCTGGACGGGAATACTCATTTTACTCAGCTGTGCATAAAACTTATTCAAGAATAAATTATTTTTTGGTAGATTTAAAACTTATCTCATTCACCTATAATTCAAAATATCATAATATTATAATTTCAGATCACGCACCTTTAACTTTTCTGATGAAAATAACTGGTAAAACGGAAAAACAGGGACACTGGAGATTTAAACCACAAATTTTAAAAGACAAAATAACTCAAGAATTCATCACAAAACAGATCAAGATTTTCTTTGAAATAAATGATACGCCAGAACTATCTTCATCCCTATTATGGGAAACTTTTAAAGCATATCTTCGGGGAATTATGATATCCTCTCAAGCATTTTATAATAAAGAGAATCAGAGGGAATGACAGGCATTGAAAAAGGAGATCAAACAATTAGATACAGAAAACGCGGTTAACCCAACCATAATAAAACATAATAAAATCTTTGCATTGAAATATAAATTAAATAAAATACAGTCAGACCAGGTTGTAAAACTATACCAATATACTAAACAAATACAATTTGAATTTGGAGATAAACCACAAAAATTAATGGCTCGTCAACTATGAAAATTGGAAGGAGAAAAATTAATCCATAGGATTAAATCAGACAAAGGGGAATTATTAGCACAAACTAAAGATATAAATGAGAGATTTTTGCAATATTATAAAAATTTATATTCAGCCAAAACGACAGAAAATCGAATAGAAGTAGAAACATTTTTAAAAAATTGTAATCTAAAAGGACTGGATTCAGAAAATAGAGAATCACTCAACACTGAAATAACTACTAAAGAAATCGAAGAAGCTATTAGGTCATTAAAAAATAGTAAAACTCCAGGACCGGATGGTATTGGATCAGAATTTTATAAAATATTCTATGATATGATAGCTCCACGTTTGAAGACACTTTATGAACACATTTATGCACAACAGAAGTTACCAGAAACATTAAATGAATCTATTATAACACTTATACCTAAATAAGATAAAAATCTGGATGATCCACAGAGCCATAGCTCTTTTAAATATTAATCAAAAAATATTAACTAAAATACTAGCACAAAGACTAAATACAGTGATTAATAAAGTAATTCATTCAGACCAAACAGGATTTATACCAAAACGATATTCCTCAAACAACCTGAGAAGATTATTCAATATTATATATTCTCGAAAAGAAACATTAATAAAGATCTATCACATAATTCGTTGGATGTAGAAAAATCTTTCGATCAGATTGAATGGTCTTATTTATTTTCGGTTATGGAAACTTTTCAGTTGGGAGAGAAGTTTATAACATGGGTTAAGCTACTATATACCAAGCCAACAGCTAGAAAATTAATAAATCAAATGTTAACAACTAAATTTAATTTATTCCGTGGCTGTAGACAAGGTTGTCCTCTATCTCCTCTACTGTTCGCACTGGCAATTGAACCATTAGCACAGCGCATCCGATTACATCCTGAAATATATGGGTATGAAATCAAAGAAACTGAAAATAAAATCTCTTTATACGCAGATGATGTATTACTTTATATTACAAAGCTGGAAATAGTATCCCTAACGTATTAGATTTAATAACTCAATTTGGATTGATTTCAGGGTACAGAATTAATTGGAATAAAAGTGAACTTATGCCAATAATGGGAAACAACTCACATATATTACACCAATATCCTTTTAAGATAGCAAATGAAAACATCAAATATCTTGGAATCCATATAACAAAAAGATGTGATTTGATTAAATCTAATCTCCCACCCCTATTGAATAAACTACTTAAGAATATTCTACATTGGAAAACATTACCTATTTCAATGTTAGGTAGAATTAATGCGATAATAATGATTTTTCTTCCGCAATTATTATACCTGTTTCAACTGATCCCGATATATCTTCCTAAAAATTGTTTTAAGAAAGTGAACTCTATAGTTACTAACTTTATTTGGGTTATAAGAGCCATTGAATAAATAAAAAAATATCTATGTAAATCAAAAATAAATGGAGGTTTTGCATTGCCTTATTTTATGTTTTATTATTGGGCATTAATATTGAAAATATGAACGTTTGGTTGGAAGAAGTAGATAAACAACCAAACTGGTTAAAAATGGAAAAGGAAGATTGTTCACCTTTTGAAATTAACTCAATTTTATTTGTTAATACTAAAATACATTAAAAAAGTTATAGAGGAAATCCAATAATAGAAAGTTGCATACGTATTTGGAAACATTTAAAGAAAATATTAAAATTAGAAAGTATACCACTGGCTCTTCCCATTGCAAATAACATAACTTTTAAACCTTCAATGATGTATAAAGGTTTTTTTTAAATGGAAGGACGATGGCATTAATAAGATGGGTGATCTCTATAGGGAAAGTTTATTCCTTTCATTTCAGGAATTACAACAAAATTATGGATTACACTCAAAAGAGTACTTTAGATATTTACAAATTAGAGACTATGTTAAATCAAACACACAGGATTTTAGAAATAGAAGGGCAGAAATTTTAGATGAATGTCTAAATAAATATCTGAATACAGAAAAATTATTATCATATATTTATAATATTTTACTGGAAAATTATTTACCAAACTCAAAATATAGAGGCAAGCATGGGAAAATGAATTAGGACAAACAATTAGTGTAGAAGTATGGAATGAAAGTTTACAACATATACACCACTGCTCATTAAATGCCAGACATTCCCTGATACAATTTTAAGTTTTACATAGATTACACTTTTCGAAATCCAAATTAAACAGATTTTTTTCAAATGTTTCTGCTATATGTGATAAATGTCAGCATTTTGAAGCTAATCTAATGCATTCATTCACAAAATGTATAAAAATTACTAATTTTTGGATATAAATTTTTAACATAATCTCGAAAGTAGTTAATACAAATTTGACTCCAGACTCAAAATTAATCATATTAGGAATAATAGAAATGGATCATCTACTAACAACACAGCAAATAATTTTATTGGTTATAGTTTAAAAATCGGTAAAAAACTAATACTAAAATTTTGGAAAGGTCCTACATGATTATGTAATATTACATGATTATGTAATCCATAATCAAAATGTGGATTACAGAAATGTCGGAGACACTTCATCTGGAAAGACTAAGACTTGTCCTTTTGGACAAGCTAGATCAATTCAGAGGAATATGGTCTCCATTTATTGAATATTTAAAGGGTCAAGGTGATGAAGAACTATATACAATAGACCACGCATATATCTCCAATGAAGAATATCTTGCTTTATACTCCACTCATTTTATCGATTTTCTACTTCTATTTTATTTCTTTTTAGTATTTCTCTTTACTATTTTCTTTCTGTTATAAAATAATAAAAAATATAGAAGTATAAATAAGAACGACTGTAAACTTTAAAAATATTAAGAATGTATGTGACGAATAATATGTTTTTTCTTTTTTGATTTTATGTTATTCCCTCTTAATATGTATTTACTTCTAATAAAAATATTTTACAAAAAAAAAGAAAATCAGCAATGAAAGTACGTGTATGAGATCCACATCTCTCTCGTCCTTCTTTAACTCGTACAATTCTCAAATTCTGCCTTCTCGATCTCGCCTCCAAGTCCAAACACTTATCAGTCATTTTAACAGTTGCTTCCCCTCAAATTTTTGTGCCTTTTTCAGATTCAATATTTCCAAAGACACCTCTTTCATTTGGCCCGCCATTTCTTCCATCACCTTATCAGACTTTTTCATGTTCTCATACATCTTATCAAATTTCTTATTTTAGTCTTTTTCCATTCTGGCACAATCTCCCATTAATTTTTTATCAAGCTCCTTAAACTGTTTCTTCAGCTCCTTTAACTCACCACAAGCAGAATCAATTTTTTTAGAAAGATTAATCTCCATTCTCTCCAATGTAGTACTCGTGTCTGCTAGCATTTGCGTCACCTCCTTCTCCTTTATTTCTCCTTTTGTAGCCACTTCAGACACAAACCCTTGTGAGCAAGACTCTTCTTCTGAGCTTTCTGCTGTCATTTGCAGAGTTTCCAAAACTTCCTGAAGCTTGATAGTAGCTTTCTTAGGTCCTCGTCAGCGTCTCTCCTTGCTCATTTAAAACTCCCATTAAATTCCAGCACCGGTGAGATTTTTAAAATTAGTCCTGTCTCTCAAAATGGCTTTTTCACAATTTTAACGGGAGAGGAGCTCAATGCTGCGACCTTACAACTTCATGGCCGCCCCCGGAAGTCAAAAGATTGCTTTGAAATATCCAAGCATGTTTCCAGAATGAAGTTTACATTAAACTCAGTCAGATAGCACAAATGATGTTTCATTGCAAGTTTATTTTTCAAACTCTTGCTGTGTATAATATCATGAGAGGAATAGATTGGGTAGATGCACAGTCTCTTGCCCAGTGAATCGAGGACCAGAGGACATAGGTTTAAGGTGAAGAGGAAAATATTTAATAGACACTGTAAGTGTGATTCATCTTGGCATGACTAATGTTTCCCCATACACCCACATCTTGTGTCACTCATATCTGCATTACCACTTGAAATTGGAACAGATTTTTATTACTAACTAGACCAAGTGCAGACCCGTTGGGTCTGCCCCAACACAATAAACCAGCACTCAGCAGTTCTCCCAATGCAACCGTTCCACCAACGCAACTTGGGGGGGTGTTGGGGGCAGTGAGGGTGCATTTGGGGGGATGTGGGTGGGTAGGCGGGGTTTAGGCACGGGGGTGTGGGGGTAAATGAAGTAAATTTCAGAACTATGTGCACTGAAGTCTCTATGGTTTCTGAGCTGTTGTCAGGAATGTGAAGTTGGAGAGTGACCTTGAAGAACTTGAGAAGCTGCTCTGTAAATGGGATTGAATTCCTTTACCATGGTGTTGAGAGTTGGCCCTATTACTTTCAAAGCATATTTGGTCTGCAATGGGAAGGGTGTGGGAGGGAGGGAGGGAGGGAGGGAGGGAAGGGCAGTGAAGATGGAGCACCGCACTGTGGGAGGGAGGGATGAGGAGAAATGGAGAAGACATGAAGGCAAAGTAGGGGAATCAAGAACAAGGGGACATAACTGTAAGCTGAGGAGGGACAGATTTAATACAAAGCTGAGGGGCAACTTTTCCACACAGTGGGTGGTGTGTATGGGGAACTAGCTGCTTGAGGAGTAAGCTGAGGCCAGGTACATAGATAGGAATTTAGACAGGTACATAGGTAGGAATGTTTGGGAGGAATATTAGCCAAACATTGGCAGGTGGGTCTAGCATGATGGTGCATCTTAGTTGGCATGGGCAAGTTGTTTCCATGATGTATAACTTTATACCTGTACGACACTAATTAAGTCTATGGAACTCATGAGTATTAAAGAGATGCCTTTAATTGAGGATAGCACACATTGTAGTAAAGGAGATGCTGGCTGTCTTCAAAATGTATGGTACGGCATGCTGTCGCAACTGTAGAGTTGCTGCCTCACAGCACTAGAGGCCCGGGTTCAATCCAGACTACATTTCAAGGACATACAGTTTTGCAGGTTTCTGTAAATTGTCCCTCGTGTGTCGGACAGTGTTAGTACGGGGTGATTGCTGACACGGACTCGGTGAGCCGAAGGGCATGTTTCCACGCTGTATCTCTAAAGTATAAAGTCAAAAGTCTAAAGTATGTCTAAAGTAAATAAATCTCAGAGCCTGATCAGGTTTATCAAAGAAAACTAAGGGAAGCTGGAAAATAAACTGCAAGATTATTGTTAAGATAAATCAGAATTAGAATTAAAAATAAATATATAATTAAACAATGTAAAAATAAAGTGCAAGAATAAAAAGGGGCAGCTTTGCAATATATTGCACGTTTAGATATATAAAGCACACTTGGAGAGTTCATACGTGTTTGTCTTACGGACCAGAATGTAGTGATGTAGTGTAGCTGTGAGACAGAAGCTGTTTTTATGTCTGAACGTGGAGGTTTTGATAGTCCGGAGTCGCCTCCCAGAGGGGACTTCAAATAGTTTGTGGCCAGGGTGAGAGGGGTCAGAGATGGTCTTACCCACTCACTTCTTGGCCCTTGCAGGGCACAGTTCATTGATGGGGGAGGGGGGGGGGGGGGGTTGCAGCCTCATTATGCAGCCTCATGATGGTGTCTCATCATCATCAACCACCAATAAGGTGCCCAATGACTAGAGGGTGGCTAATGTGTGTCTATCCAAGAAGGGCTGTAAAAGAAAAACCTGGGAGTTACTGGAGAGGATTCTGAGAGATAAGATAGATGTATATTTGTACAGGCAAGGGTTGAATAGGGATGGACAGCATGGCTTTATGCTTGGAGGATCATGTCCCTTGCTTCTGTTCTGTTATCAATCAGGTGAGAATCCTCCTAACAATTTTTCTACTTCCAAGTGCAGAATGTAATGTTCATAGAGACACAGAGACCCAGTACAGAAACAGGCCCCTTGGCACACCAGGTCCATACTGATCATCAAGCATTCATTCTTATATTAATTCCATTATAAATATATGATGAGCACTTGATGGCATTGGGCCTGTACTCGAGGGAGTTTAGAAGGATGAAGAGGGGACCTCTTTGGAATTTATCGAATGATGAAAGGCCTGGATAGAGTGAATGTGGAGAGGATGTTTCCACAAGTGGGAGAGTCTAGGACCAGAGGGCATAGCCTCAGAATTAAAGGACGTACATTTAGAAAGGAGATGAGGAGGAATTTCTTTAGTCAGAGGGTGGTGAATCTGAGTACTTCCGATGGCGCTATGGAGTAGGTAGACTCGCGCCATTTAGCTCCGGGAAAACTGCAGAAAAAACGGGGGAAAAATCGGGACTTACCTGCTCAACATCGCAACCGACTGACTGCAGCAAGCCTGTGACGTCATCAGGCGCGCGACAAAACCGACGGTATGTTTTCACGTACCCCTCCCCCCAAATCGAAAAAAACCGGTAAGGCCAGGGAAGTAGGCCCAACCGAAGCCTCGGCTCAATTTTAACAGCATCTCAAGAAGAGATCTCAGAGAAAGAAAGACAGATGTGGAAGAAACTAAGAAGTTTCCTTGCCTCAGAAATTTCAAAATAATGGCCAGAATTTAAAAACTCAAAAAAGATTTTAAAGATGAATTGAAAAACTTTTAAAAAAGAAATTAAAGAAGAAATTAAAGAAGAAATTAAGAAAGATACTGCTGATATTGTACAGAAACAATTGGACGCTTGGAAGAAGATCATGAAGAAAACCTAAATAAAAAGATTGATGAGGTAAATGTTCAAAATCAATCTGATGAATCAGTATTTATTTCGAAACTGGAGCCCATCTCTCAGGGCACTGGAACAACAACAACAATCCCATAATCGAATTAGAGGGAATTGCTGAAACATGCTCTGAAACTACAAGCAAGCTCCTCTCCGAGAACAAGCGTTTATCGGACTTATTGCATAAAATAACCGAAAAATGCATTGACTTGGAGGGACGACAGAGACGCCAGAACCTAAGAATTATTGGTGTCCGGGAAGGAAGAGAGGGGAATCAGGACCCTCGTGAATTTGCTGCAGAACTACTGAAGAAAGTTTTAAAACTGGATGAAGCACCTTTACTGGCTCGGGCACATAGAGCACTGAGACGCCGTCCAGGGGCGGACGCCCCTCCAAGACAATTTATAGTGAAGGTGCAATATGACCATGTCTTGGATGACATGATGAAGAAAATTGTTCGCAGCAGAAACCTTGTTTTTGAAGGAGACAAGATCAGCATATTTCGAGACTACCCGGCGGAGGTTGCCAAAAAAAGAGCATTGTTTACAGATTACAAGAATACTCAAGAACATTAATAACCTGAGATATGGGCTAATGTACCCTGCAACATTTGAGAATCACCTACGACCACAAAGGATACTTCTTTACTAACCATACAGAGGCTTTTAAATTTGCAAAGAAGATGAGGCCACAGAAAAGATTGAAGCTAGCGAGGACGAGAGCGAAAAAGAGGACAATGAGGAGTAATACTTAACGCTAAATATGTGCGATGATACTGGACTCGGTACCTATTGAGAAGAAACTGAACTTTAAATCACTATAATCTAGGATTGTTATTGAATTTAGAATGAAATTGATCATCGCTATATAATATTTTATATTATTGATTAACTGTTGCTAACCATTATTAATCATAATAATTAATCATTATCAATTATAGTTAATTGGATCAACTCAGAATTAGTTAAAAGGATGAATCATAAGATGATTAAAATAGAAGATGTAGTTTAATCCTAGACATTGATACTATTTAGACTAATCATGGATCAATACTTTAGTAAAATGAAACTAATATTTTTATTAACCTTGAAACTAACAATTCCACTACTGAAATATCCATTATTCCCCCCCCCCCCCCCCCCCCCCCCCCCCCCCGCATAATGTTTTTTTTTTTATTGTATTTGAATTTTTTTCCCTTTAAGGGAAAGAACGGAGCTAACAACATTTTTTTTCACCAAAAGCTACGGAAGCCATTAGATGCCTAGCCAATTAGGTGGCTATCACTAACTACACTAACTATAGATGTAGTATTTTTCTATCTTTCACATTGCACTAACACAATAACCACTTACTCTCTCTATTTTGTAGTACGTTATAAATCAATATAATTTTTATTTAGAATGGAATTATAATTGTTATTCAAGGAGATATGACCGAGAAAGAAAACCTGAAATGTTCTGAAATTTGCATCTATCTGAGATCCAGGTGTAAGGTATGGTTTAACATGCTGAATCATCTACTCCATTATAGACCACCCTAATCATGATGCAAGACGTAAAAGTGAACACTGGGGGTGAAGGAATTACATTTTGGCAGTTGGAATGTTAAGGGAATAAATGAACCCATTAAGAGAGGCAAAGTATTTAACTCACCTAAAATCGCTCAAAACAGACATAATTTTTCTTCCCAAGAGACTCATCTTAAAAAGGAAGCGCAATACAGATTGAAAACAAAATGGATTGCCCAAACGTATAAATTCTAGAGGAGTTGCAATTCTAATTCGTAAAGGTATACCTTTTAAACATATATCAACTACAGAAGATACTGATGGTAGATATATCATAGTAGTAGTGTGAATTATATTCAAAAAAAAAGTGTACCCTCATTAATATATATGGGGCCTAATTTTGATAGTCCGTGGTTTTTTCAAGAGAATATTGAAATATTATTCCGGAAAATACACAAAATTAATTTAATAATAGGTGGAGATTTAAATTGTATACTGGATCCATATTTAGATAAGATCATCAACACAGAGAAAGTCAAAATCTTTGTCAAGTGAATTTTTTAAACTCATATATAAAATAATACCAATATTAAGGATGTCTGGAGAATTGAAAAACCCATCCGGAAGAGAATATTCATTTTTACTCATCTATGCATAAAACTTATTCAAGGATAGATTATTTCTTAGTAAGACGCTAAACTAATTCCATATACTTATAAATCACAATATCATAATATTATAATTTCGGATCATGCCCCATTAACGTTTATGAATTAAGCTAAAATGGAATGGACAAGAAACAGACACAATGGAGCGGACTTAATCCTCAAATTTTAAAAGAACAGGTCTGTTGTGAATATCTTGTAAAACAGATTAATATGTTCTTCGAGATTAATGACCACCCCGAAATCTCTGCTTCCCTTCTCTGGGAATCATTCCAAAGCATTTACACGTGGGGTATTAATCTCCTCTCAGGCATTTCTTAACAAAGAGAATAGAGCTAAACAACAGACATTGGAATTGGAAATAAGACAATTAGATATAGAAAACGCAAGAACACCTTCATTGGTAAAACATAACAAAAATAGCTGCATTGAAATATAATTAAATAAAATTTTATACTCCGACCAAATAATAAAACTTTATCAACAATCAAAAACAATTAAATTTTGAATTTGGTGATAAACCACACAAACTATTGGCACGCCAACTTCGAAAACTGGACGGAGAAAAAATGATTCATAAGTCAGATCAGAAAAGGGAAAACACTAACAACACTTTCCCAAAGATATTAACGACAGATTTTTACAATATTATCAAGATCTTTATTCAACTAAAGTGACACAACAATCAACAGGAATGGAAGCATTTTTTACAGAAATGCAACCTTAAAGGCTTAGATCTGCAAGAACAGGAATTATTTAGAGCTGAAATAACGACCAAAGATATTGAAGAGTCAATCAGATCTTTAAAAAATGGAAAGGCCGCCGGCCTGATGGCCTAAGCTCTGAATTCTATAAAAAATTTATGATCTGATTTCTCCACGTTTACAAACACTGTATATAAACATGTTTATACTCAACAGCAACTCCCGGAATCCTTAAATGAATCTACAATAATACTGATACCTAAAATTGATAAGGATCTAGAAGACCCGGCCTCATATTAGAGCAAAAAGCTCTATTAAATACTGATCAGAAAATATTAACTAAAAATCCTTTTCTAATAGATTGAATTTAGTAATTAACAAATTAATACATCCTGATCAAACAGGTTTTATCCCTAAACGTTACTCATTTTATAACCTTAGACGACTGTTTAATATTATATATTCAAACAGATATTGCTAATGAAGATCTAGCAATTATATCGCTAGATGCTGAAAAAGCCTTTTGATCAATTAGAATGGCCATATCTATTTTCAGTGATGGAACATTTCAATTGGGAGAGAAGTTCTGTGCATGGGGTTAATTGTTATATTCTAAACCCAACCGCTAGAATACTAACAAATCAAATGTTATCAACTAAATTAATCTTTCCAGAGGTTGTAGGACAAGGATGTTCGTTATCTCCATTATTATTTGCTTTTAGCAATTGAACCACTGCAGGAAAATGTCAGATCTAATCCAGAAATAACATGGGTACAATACTAAAGGTACAATGAATAAAAATCTCTCTATATGCAGATTGATGTTACTAATATATATTACAAAGCCGGAAACTAGCATTTCCAAATTTATTAAATTTAATAACTCAATTCGGTCACTTCTCTGGATATAGAATTAATTGGAATAAAGCGAAATCATGTCAATAACGGATCATAATATACATATACTACAACAATCCACCTTTTAAAAATAGTTGACAAAAAATTTAAATATTTAGGTATTTATATAACTAAGGGGTATAGCTCTCTATTTAAATCAAACTTTCCACCCTTAATGAATAAACTAAATAAGAATATTCAATACTGGAAAAACACTTCCTATTCTCAATGTTTGGTAGAATTAATGCTATAAAAATGATTTTTTTTACCGCAATTATTGTATCTATTTTTCAATCCATCCCGATATATATTCCAAAATCTTTTTTTAAAAAAGTAGACTCCACTGTTACAAGTTTCATCTGGGACTACACAGAATCATAGAATAAATAAAAACATTTATGTAAATCAAAGATTAATGGAGGTTTAGCTCTACCAAACTTTTTGTTCTATTTCTGGGCACTTTATATTAAAAACATGAATTTTTTGGTTGAAGAAAACGGATCAACAACCAGAATGGTTAAGGATGGAAAAGGAGGATTGTCTATCTTTTGAAATCGGTTTCTATTATACTTGCACCGACAAAATTGTACAAAAAAAAACTTATGGGGAAAACCCTATAATATATAGTGGTATACGAATCTGGAAACAACTTAAAAAGGCTCTAAAACTTGATAATATATCAATCTATCTTCCTATTGTAAATAATCCCTTATTTCAAACCTTCCATACTAGATAAAGGCTTTACACAGTGGAAAAACTATGGAATCAAAAGGGTGGAACACCTTTACAAAAATGGCACCTATCTCTCATTTCAAGAACTGCAACAGATTTATATGGGTTACATTCAAATGATTTTTTTCGATACTTACAACTTAGAGATTATGTTAGGTCAAATACACAAGATTATAGGAATAGGGAACCAGAAAATCTTAGATGAATGTCTGAATAGGCATCCTAATACAGAAAAATTAATAACTTACATTTACAACACACTTTAGACAATGAGATACCATCAACGGAATTCATATAGACACAAATGGGAAAATGAAATAAATCAATCCATAACGAAAGATTTATGGGATAAAAGTTTACAATACATACATCATTGCTCGCTAAATTTCCAGACATGCTCTAATACAATTTAAAGTTTTACATAGATTACATTATTCCAAAGTTAAATTAAATAGAATCTTCCCACAAATATCGTCTACCTGCGATAAATGTCAACATCTAGAGGCTAATTTAACACATACTTTTGCAAATTGTATAAAAATTAAGAATTTCTGGACTGAGATCTTTAAAATAACTTCTGAACTTATTAATACTAAACTGGATCCAGACACAAAATTAATAATACTTGGAACGTCAGAACAAAGCTTAACTCTTACAACAAGCCAAAGAAATTTCCTTAGGACTACAGTATAATAATTGGGAAGAAACTAATATTAAAATTTGGAAAAGGTCCTATATCCCCCACAATTAAAATGTGGATTATGGAAATGTCGGAGACCCTACACCTGGAAAAGAATCAGATTTGCCTTAATGGACAAACAAGAAGTTTTTGTTAGAACATGGTCTTCTTTCATTGATTACTTAAAAGGGTAGATTGGTTTTCGACAGAAAACCCTAACTGAAACTTGGATTTAGGAATAGATGAAAAGTTATATCTTATACTCTTTGATCTTATCTCCTACGATGTATTAAATCTAAATTATTCCTTTCTTTATTATTTTATTCTTTGATGTAGATTATTTATTCTATTTTTACTACTGTTCTCTATATAAAAAAAACTATTAGAGTCAAATTATACTGATAAGAGTCAATACTATCACTGATAATATTAACAATGTATGCTTGTTGAGCATGAAATATTGCTATTATAATATATGTATGCTAATCCATTGTCTTAATTACTCTAATAAAAAATATATTTAAAAAAAAGAGGGTGGTGAATCTGTGGAATTCTTTGCCACAGACGGCTGGAATACTGAGGGAAAATATATGTTGGCATGGGAAGAAAGTATACACTCCACAAGGGCTGAGGTCAGGATTGAACCTGGGTCGCTGGAGCTAGGAGGAATCAACTCCATGAGATACTGCCATGTGTGTACTCCAACATCCAGACATTCATGGGCTCAACAAAAATTAAGGCTGTATGCTCATACAACAGCAAAGCAAAATTTTACTTCGGAGTCACGTGAGTGACTACGTGAACAAGGCCGTCAGTCCGCTTGCGCATCATTGCGTCTGAAGCATGCGCCAACGACTGACTGGCAGGCGCGTCGCGTCCTTCCAGCGGTAAGTTTAAAAAACCCAGGTAAGTATTTTCAAAAACTACTCTGTGGTCGTTTTGGCGGGTTTGTATTTCTTGTCTCTCTAGCGCGAAGAACCCTACCATGTCGAAGGTGAGGAGACGGTCTGTGGGGAAGCTGGCTACAGAAGACCACGGAGCTGCGGGTAGCGGGCGACTGTCCGAATCACCTTCCAGGCCACTGACAGTGGAACCAGCGGCAGCAGACTTGGTGCCTCAGGAAAGCACCATGGCAGTCCCGCCGGGGCACAATGCCACTCACAAGTCAGCCAGGCCCGTAGACTCAGATGAGTCCGGGCCGGAGGGACCCCCCCCCCCCCTTCACTGGGAAGTGTCTACGGGCAACTTTCCCAGATGGAGCAACTATTGGAGAGGTGGCTCCAGGCCGATCTGCTCCAGAGTAGGGAGCAGTATCAGCTCGGGTCTCCATGGGAGCCCGCTCCACCAGCACCGTACACAAGGCTGCGAAGTGTCTCTCTCTCTGGAGTATTATCAGTATTATCCTGACTCAGAGCAGGGAGGCACATCAGGAGAACACTACCGGGGGCATGGGGTCGAAGTGCCTTTACTGGCATCCATATTTGCCATTCCAACTCCAACAGGAGTACCTCTGGATGAAGAGCTGGTGTCTCATCATCTCAAAGACCTGGCTATGGAGACCTCCAGCAGATATCATACACCTGCCAACTGTGCCTCCCTCAATGTGCCGTCTGTCAACCACGCCAACGGCCGTTGCGAGCTCCGTAGATGGGGGGCTGCTGACGGAGACACAGCAGGATGCTGTGGGGCTTCTCTGTAACCCCCATTTTGAAATAAATTGTCTGCGTAAAAACGCAATACCGCCGGCACTCAATCCAAAATTTGCTGATCTGTGCAAGGCCTGCAACATCCAGCCGGCCAATTATCTATTTGGAGCAGACCTGCCGAAGCAGGTTCGTGAGCTGGATGATGAGGCCAAGACCATACGCCTCATGAGCGGTGTCCCAACAACACCCAGGGGCACATCACACTGGGCATACCCCTATGCCTCCTCCAACACCAGGTAAAACCAGCCTAGGGACTCTGGGACAGGAAGAAGAATTGAGCTGGAAGCACTGAGGGCTTTTTTGGGGTAAGCCCTAGCCGGCCCATGGCTCGGATGCACGGGGGCACCCGCCATCAGCCCTCCTTCCGAAGCCAGGACCACACCGGCAGTAACGTCCAAGGTAGGAGAACCTAGTTCCTTGTGGAACACCTTACACATCACTCACTCACAAGTTGGGGGGAGATTGCGACATGTTTTGAATGAATGGAACTGGATCACAGCAGACCCGTTCATACTGCACAGTAAACAAGGGTTTAAATTTGTGTTTCTTCTTGCTTCATCACCACCCACACAAAATTTACCAAACCGCACATATGTGTACTCACAACAGGAAAGATTCGAGGTACAAGCTGAAATTCAGGCTTTACATACAAAAGGGGTGATTCCGAGGTCGCACCAGGAATCACACCAATTTGTATCCAACATTTTCACCAAGCAGAAAAGGGATGGAGGATGTCGTATCATCCTAGACTTGATGGAACTCAATACCCATGTGCAGTATAAACATTTTAAAATGGAGAACTTTGGCACAGCCATCCAACTGGTTTGCAAAGGATGCTATATGGCATGCATAGATCTAAAAGATGCATACTACTCAGTATCCATTCACAGGCAGCACAGGAAATATTTGAAAAGTAACTGGATGGGGCAACTGTGGCAATTCAAAGCATTGCCCAATGGGCTGACCTCAGCTCCCAGACTATTTACAAAATTACTAAAACCAGTTCTGGGGCTACTATGTGCTCAGAATCACAGGTGAAGGCTTATTTGGATGACATTCTAATAATTGTGAACATCAAGGAATCAGCTGAATCATCTGTCTCAGCTACTAAACTCATGTTTTAGAGGTTGGGATTCCTAAATCCGTCCAGTTAAGTCAAAATTGACTCCAATCAGGTTAATTAATTACCTGGGGTTCACAATTAACTCAATTAAAATGTCGGTGACTGCCAAATGGCAAGCAATCAGAGTTAATGGAATCCTGCAATAAGCTAATTGTTAAACAGCAGCCAACAATCAGACAAGTAGCAAGTGTAATTGGTAAGCTTGTGGCAACTTTTCCAGCTGTACACTTCGGACCTTTGCACTATCAAAATTTACAACGTGCAAAGGAACAGGCTCTCAAATCCCACGCAGGCCAATTCGGAAGACCTAAGCAATTGCCTCCAGAGGCCATTGCAGAATTACACTAGTGAGCAACGAAGATACATCACTGCTCGAAGAAAAATCTAATGGATACACCATCGGTAATATTACAAACTGATGCCAGTGGCCTGGGCTGGGGAGCAACAGATACCATCTCCAGTTGCGGGGGTAGATGGAATGTGCAGGAGTCCTTAATTCTACAGCAATATGGCATTAACTACTTAGTTGTTGGGAGCACTCTATGGATTAAAGGCTTATTGCAGCAATATGCATCATGGCATGTTCAACTACAGATTGACAACACCACGGCGGTGGCGTATGTCAATCACATGGGTGGAATAAAGTCTGTATCTTGTGACAAATTGGCTAACCTTCTTTGGCATTGGTGTATTGCAAGGAACATTTGGGTCACGGCAATCTACCTACCAGGTAGATACAATATGGTGGCGGACACTAGATCACGGAAATTCAATGTTAACACAGCTTGGATGTTGAATCATGACGTGTTTACCATCATTGTTGCCCGATATGGCACGCCGGATATTGACTTGTTTGCATTCCGATTGAATCACCAGTTACCCAAATATGTGTCATGGGAGCCAGACCCAGCGGCAGTGGCAGTCGATGCATTCACACTGCATTGGGGACAAATGTATTTGTACGCTTTCACTCCATTTTGCCTCATCAGCCGATGCTTGGTAGAAATAAAGCAAGACAAAGCCACAGGCATTTTGGTAGTGCCAGACTGACCTACAGTCTTGGTTCCCACTAGTCCTGGGAATAATGACTCAACCTTTCATGGCTGTCCCCAAGAGCAGGGATCTGCTGGTACACCCAGTAACGGAGGGCCACCACCAGTGACCAAATCAATTTATTGGTTTGCAGATTCTGAGGGGACCATACCTGGGACTCAGACTGGCTGACTGGACAGTGGATGTCATTACAGCGTCCTGGAGCGACAGTACACAAAGGCAGTACATCTCTCACATCAAGAAGTGGGAGATGTACTGCCATGTCTCCAACATATCATAGGACACAGTGTGCATCATGGATGTACTGGAGTTCCTGTCAACTTTATATTATGACCATAATTAGGCTACAGTGCCCTCAACAGAGCCAGGAGTGTACTATCATCATATTTAGTGATGGGAACGGGGCATCATCCGGTAGGAACACATCCCCATATTACCAGGTTCATGAAGGAAATTTTCAACACAATACCCCCCAAACCATGGTATACAGACACATGGGATGTTAGCGTGGTGCTAACACTACTTTGCCAGTGGGCCCCAGCTACCTCTTTATCCTTAACCAAACTCACTCTCAAGGTGGTCATGCTGATGGTGCTGGTAACGGTGCAATGAGTCCAGACGTTGCACAAGCTACGACAGGACAATATGACCACCAATGTCAACACCATAGCCTTCATCATCTACGACTTAATTAAACAGAGCAGGCCAGGGGTACCAGGGCCCAAGCTTGAGTTCCTGGCATACACCGAGGATCCACGATTATGTGTAGTAACACACTTGCACTAGTACATAAAAGTCATTAGGAGCCTCAGAGGCTCTGAGTTAGTTGTCCTAATCAGCCACAAAAAAACACGCCACAGGGTATCAGCACAAACCATCTCCAGATGGTTAAAGGAGGTACTGACGGGTGCAGGAGTGAATACTGACACTTACAAATCTCACTCCACCAGGGCTGCATCAACGTCGGCAGCGAGGGCTATGGACGTGCACCTGGACAACATCCTAGCAGCTGCAGGATGGGCCAATGAACGGATGTTCCACAGATTTTATAATAAACCCATTGCCGGACCAGGTGTTTGCACGTACCATTTAAGATTCTGTTTTATGGTTTCCCCCCAGGTTGGGCGGGGTCACTATTATTTTGTTTTTCACTTTAAAGCATCAGTATTGTTATCTATCTACGTTATGTCTGAATGCATTAATTATTTCTCACTCATCCATGGTCAATCCATTCAGTGTGTGACGCCTGGACTCTAACCGGCGTGAAATCACAGAGCTTTGAAATCTTCACATAGTCACTCATGTGACTCCGAAGTAAAATACTAAGATTAAACGAGAACTTACCAGTTTGAAGTTTGAACTTGATTTTATGAGGAGTAACGATGAGCGATTATGTGCCCACCGCTCCCAACCCTCATATTATCAGGTCATCTGGTAGTTCTAATTCTCCAAATCTTACTATCTGCAGGTCAACCTCTCTTGTCTGTGATTTCACACCGCTGCTTTGAGGTTTGAAGCGCAAGCGGATGATGGCCTTCTTCACGAAATCGCTCATCGTTATGGCCCTGTCTCATGGTGCGAGTTGACCCACGAGTGACCCCGAGTGACAGACACGTGGTTGTGCATGAGATCCCAAGTTGATGTTCAAGTGTTTGAACTGAGTTTCCACGGGTATGGTATTTTGCCGCTTACTGCGATGTTCCAAGTTCGTCTCCAGAGTTAACCAAGTTCGTCTCCCGAGCTGACAACGTCTCCTGACGTACCCTTGAGCTGACAACTTCTCCTGAAAAGTGACCAAGTGTTTCTAACGGGCCCTTCGGCCCACCAAGCCCGCGCCGACCAGCGACACTAGCACCATCCTACACACGAGGGGAATTAACATTTTCAGTTACATTTACATTTACTAAAATGTTCATTTTTAGTTACATTTTTAGACAAGTTACAACCAAAGCCAATTAGCCTTCTTCAGGAAAAAAAATCAGAGATTTGAAGAATTGTCCGAAACGTCTCCTGCCCATATTCTAGCCGGGCCCACTGAGTTCCTCCAACATTTTGGGTTTTGAGTGAATTTAGAAACATTGAAACATAGAGTTAGTGCAGGAGTAGGCCATTCTTCCCTTCGAGCTTGCACCGCCCATTCATATGATCATGATCATCCAACTCAGTATCCCGTACTGCCTTCTCTCCATACCTCTGATCCCCTTTAGCCAAAGGGCCACATCCAACTCACTCTTAATATATAGCAATATAGCAATATAGCAAATTGGGATTAGATTGCTCTGATAGCCTCTATCAGGGGCCGGGCCTAGGCCGATAGGAGTCCGATTTTCGAATTGGGCCCCGCGCCCAAGGGGGCCCCGCATTATTTTCCTTATTTCATATGGAAATACCAATTCGCTTTGTCAAATAAAGATTTTTTTTAAACATTCCCCATACAGATTTTTTTATATAAAATACAAGTGCTGTACGGTCATCAGAACAAAATGATGAGTGTTAACCACTGTGGTGTTATCAGCCAGTTATGTTAAAAGCTAGCAGTTATACAAGTAGTTATCCAATGCGTCAACAATGCATCGATCCACATTCCTCAGTAAATGTGTAATTGTGTTTTAGACCAAGTATTAATGACGCTGCGTTCCTTTGAATACAATTTTTCATGCGGCGGTCATTAACACTTCTTCAAAACATAATTACATTTTACTCTGGAATGCAGATTGATGCATTGATGACACATTGAGAATTTCTTAGAACTCATCATGATGAGTACGAACTTCTTTTTGGTGAAGTTTCTTTGGTGTGCAGTTAGTCATTCAGTTTACCTACCGACCCACATTGTGTCTCTCCGTCTTTCGCTCTCTCCCTCCCTCTCTCGCGCGCGCTCTCTCTCGCCCGTTCCCCCACCTCTCTCTCTAGCTCTCTCAGCATTCCCAGAATCATTGACGTTTTGCGGTACACAAAAATGCTGGAGAAGCTTAGCGGGTGAGGCAGCATCTATGGAGCAAAGGAAATATGCAACGTTTCTGGTCGAAACCGGCTATTTCCTTCGCTCCATAGATGCTGCCTAAAGCCATGCCCCACTGTGCGACTTCACCCAAGAGCTTAAAATCTCGGTGTAGCATCTCTGTTCCTATCTTCAAATTCCCATTTTGAAATAGAATACAGTTTTCGACTTAAACATTTCGCAGCAGGATCGCGATTCGTCGATTCCCATGCATTTTCAATCATCGTTCGATTCGGTGTAATTTTCACATCTCGTTGATGTCGTTTTTTTTACAGATACAGTACATTACAATTGCAAATTTTTTGTCAAAAGTTTTATTTTATTTCAAAGTGGGAATTGGAAGATAGGGACAGAGATGCTACAGTGATGGCTGCATCTGCGCTTCCTTTCTGTTGGGGGGAAGAGTCCTGGTCCGTGGCGGCTCCTGATAAGTGATATGTTCCCCCCTCAGGTGCTGCCTTGCCCGCTGAGTTCCTCCAGCACTCTGTGTTTTTTGTTTGGCTCTGAAGTTGAAGGTGGACCCTCCTGTGTCTACATTGAACTCCCTGTCTGTGGTGGCTCAGCGGACGGGCAGGGGCTCTGGGGAGAGGGTCATCCAGCTCAAGAATGGGTCAGCGGGCGATGGATAACAGGACAGTGGGTGGCGGAGCTTACTCCATTTGTCAGTGCAAGTAACCTCAATTGATCCCTTGATCGCGCTGACACAGGAGTAAGCTCCACCGCCCGCTGTGATGTTATCGTATCCATGAGAGCTGCTTTCCTGCCCGGCCACAATGCAGTAGCTCCATGCCCGGAGTGCCGCAGCAGCAGTGAGTGAGTTACAGGCATGAACCCGACCTTCTCCTTCTCAACGCTCCTTCCATCCTCACAACGTTACCCCTGGCTAGACTCCCCACATGCTGTGAAAGGAACTCTCCCCCCAATTGTCATGTTACTCACGACACGTGACTCATTTATAATTATTTATTTATATGTCTTCGAATTTTTTCCCTATCGGGCCCTGCACCTCCTAAGGCCAGCCCAGGCCACCATAGACTCAATGGGGTGAACAGGTCCCGTGTCATAAGGAAATATGAAGCTTTCTGCGGTTCGGCCGTTTTTTACTGTGTCCAGCTGCCGATTTAAGAGTGCCCACAGGTTAACACGTTAGACTCACGAGACACTAAGGTCAACACACGGGCCCAATGTTATTACAATGAGTTAAAATGTTTCAATTTTTATCTTGAACCGTGAATTTGACGTGGAAAAAATCAAACATGTTTGATTTTTTTCACGAATTATCAAGTTTCACGGGTACCTGCCTTTAGTGCCACGAGTGGACAAGTTGATCGCGCGAGTTCCGACATTGCCGCTACGTTCCGGGTACGTGATCACCACGAGTGAAAACTCGGGGTCACTCGTGGGCCAACTCGCACCGTGAGACAGGGTAAAAAGATCAAACTTCAAACTGGTAAGTTCTCATTTAATCTTACTATTAAATGTACAGCTGATAATTGACTTAACCTCATGTGTAGTTTTGTTCATATTTCTAGGTGCCTTAGCATCCAGCAGGAAATTTGACCCTACACGGATGTGGAGAGGATGTTTCCACTAGTGGGAGAGTCTAGGACTAGCGGTCATAGCCTCAGAATTAAAGGACATTCTTTTAGGAAGGAGATGAGGAGGAATTTCTTCAGTCAGAGGGTGGTGAATCTGTGAAATTATTTACCACAGAAGGCTGTGGAGGCCAAGTCAGTGGATATATTTAAGGCAGATATAGATAGATTCATGATTAGAATGGTGTCAGGGGTTATGGCGAGAAGGCAGGAGAATGGGGATAGGAGGGACAGATAGAACAGCCATAATTGAATGGCGGAGTACACTAAATGGGCCGAATGGCCTAATTCTACTCCTATCACTTGACCTTATGATCTTATAATCATACATGCATTGGTGGGATTTTTGTTTGCCTTGGTCTTTTTTTCAGAGGTAGCTCTCCAGCTCTTCCCCAGATGATGTTCACAGTGTGTTGCCTCATTCAAAATTCATCTGAGAAATTGCAGAGGAACCAAGTTTTACTAATTATTTCCAATTGCATGAATCATCTATTCTTGCACTTATTCAGAGTGACTTTGTGACATTTTGATTGCATTGCAATCTTTGAATCATTTTGAACAATTTGAATACACAGCAATATTTATTTAAACACGCTGACTTCTGCTGAAGCCCAAGGTCAGGTTATTAAAGGGATTACCAAACAAACAGAACTTGTGACTGGTAAAGAACCTGAATGTGTCCAATTCCCTCTGAACCTTTAACCTCATGCCACTGGTCGGCTAATCAAATAATAGTGTTAACTGCCCATTTGAAGCATTGCAGGTAGCTAGATTAGTCGGATGAACAAGGAAGAATGATGTCCCATTTGTCAGAGGATAATTGAGCACTGGCTCGAGGCTTAAGAGTGTGTGTCACAGATAGAAAAAACAGCAGAAATAAATGTGATAGAGAAATAAGAGAGAGGGGCAGGAGAGGGGGGACTGGGAGAGCAATGAATGGGAGAGAGGGGAATGGGGGAAGAAGGGGGATTGGGAGAGAAGGGGGGATTGGAGAGAGGAATGGGAGAGGAGGAATGGGATGAGGGTGGATTTGGAGAGAGAGAAATGGGAGGGGGGATTGGGAGAGCGGGGACTATGGAGAGGAGAATGGGAGAGAGGGGAATGGGAAAGAGAGGATTGGGATAGAGGGGGATGGGATGAGAGAGGGGATTGTGAAGAGGGGAATGGGAGAGAGGGGAATGGGGAGGGGAATGGAGGGGGAATGCGAATGAGAGAGAGGGGAAGAGAAGAGAGAGAGGGGATAGAGAGGGAATGGAGAAAAGAATGGGGGGAAAGAGAAAGGGGAGGGGAATGGACGAGGGGGGAATGAGGGAGGAATGGGAGAGGGAAGGGGGGATGGGATGGAAAAGAGGGGAATTGGGAGTGGGGAATGAGAGAGGGATTGGGAGATGTGGGGAGGGGAATGGGAGTGGGGAATGGGAGAGAGGGGAGGGGATTGGGAGAGCGGGGATTGGGAGAGAGAGGAATGGGAGAGAAGGGATTGGGAGAGGGGAACGGGATAGTGCATGGGAAAGACGATGCGATAAAGGAACAGAAGGGAAAAAACGTGAACCCGGTATATGCAGGAGAGACCAAAAACTGCTGGAGTAACTCAGTGGGTTAGGCAACATCTGGCTGCCTAGATGCTGCCTGACCCACTGAGTTACTCCAGCATTTTGTATCTATCTTCGGTTTAAACCAGCATCTGCGGTTCCTTCCTACACATCACTGTCCTTAAAATGCATCGCTCGTTCTGATAGCTAACAAATCTGGGGGCAGATTTGCCTGCTATTGAGCTTTTAAATCATTTCCATCATTTTTAGAAGTTTTTGATATTTAGAGACACTTCAGAACGATTGAAATGGATGTTAGCAATTGAAAAGTAAACAAAATACAAGTAAACAAAATAAAATGAGTTACGAACACTGAAGAGCGCATAATAAATCAAAAATGTAAAGGAAGTAAAAATAATTGCTTCCTAATCTGCTGGCCTAAAATTTGCATTAAATTCTTCTGGGATTCCACATATATGCAAATTTGAAGATGACACAAAGCTGGATGGCAGTGTGAACTGTGAGGAGGATGCTATGAGAATGCAGGGTGACTTGGACAGGTTGGGGGAAGTGGGCAGATGCATGGCAGATGAAGTTCAATGCGGGTAAATGTGAGGTCATCCCCTTTGGTAGCAAAAACAAGAAGGCAGATTACTATTTAAATGCCGTCAAGTTGGGAAAAGGGGAAGTACAACAGGAGCTGGGGGTCCTTGTACATCAGTCTATGAAAGTAAGCATGCTAGTACAGCAGGCAGTGAAGAAAGCGAATGGCATGTTGGCCTTTATAAAAAGAGGAATCGAATATAGGAGCAAAGAGGTCCTTCTGCAGTTGTACAGAGCCCTAGTAAGACCACACCTGGATTATTGTGTGCAGTTTTGGTCCCCTAATTTGAGGAAGGACATTCTTGCTATTGAGGGAGTGCAGCGTAGGTTTACAAGGTTAATTCCCGGGATGGCGGGACTGTCATATGCTGAGAGAATGGAGCAGCTGGGCTTGTACACTCTGGAGTTTAGAAGGATGAGAGGATATCTCATTGAAACATATATGATTGTTAATTGCTTGGACACGCTAGAGGCAGGAAACATGTTCCCGAGGTTGGGGGAGTCCAGAACCAGGGGCCACAGTTTAAGAATAAGGAGTAAGCCATTTAGAACGGAGATGAGGAAACACTTTTTCTTTTCTTTTATATAGTTAATTTTTATTAGATGCATGTACATATCCCAGTCCAAACCATTACAAACTTTGTTAAATGGTTACATATTAAATATTCAGGATTCCAAGGACTCCACTACCAATGTAGCAGGAGTCTACATTTATCGGTTACATATTAACATTGACTCTAATTATTATTATTATTTTTTTTAATAGCTAGAAAAAATAAAGAAAAAGGAAAAAAAAAACTTAGAAACATAAAATAAACTATCCATAATACAACTTAGGAGATAGGTCTGTAGGTACAGAAAACAAAACTATTCGTCTAGTCCTGGGTTCAAGCTTCCGTCGAGCCTCAGCACTGGTCCATTCTACCCCTTCAAATAATCTATGAACGGCAACCATATTCTAATAAATAATTCTGGTTTGTCAATTGAGACAAATCTATTTTTTCCCAGTTATTATACTATAATCCAGGAAATTTCTTTGGTTTATTGTCAGTTTTAGGTATTTTTCAGATATGCCCAATATTATTAATTTAGGATCGGGATCCAGTTGAATATTAACCACTACAGAAATAATTTAAAAAATATCCACCCAAAATGTTTTAATTTTTATGCAATTTTCAAAGGTATGGGTTAAATTAGCCTCAGAGTATTGACATTTATCGCAGATAGGAGAGATATTAGGAAAAATTCTGTTTAATTTTGTTTTAGAATAATACAATTTGTGTAATATTTTAAATTGTATTAAAGAATGTCTGGCGTTTAACGGACATTGATGTATATGTTGTAGGCTTTCATCCCAAATATCCTTCGTTATGGGTTGAACTAATTCATTTTCCCATGCTTGTCTATGTGATTCCGTCGACGGATTCTCGCTATCTAACAGAATATTATAATTATATGATATTAATTTGACTGTGTTGGGATGTTTATTCAAACATTCATTTAGAATCTCTGGCTCTCTAATTCTGTATTCTTGTGTATGTGATTTAACATAATCTTTCAATTGTAAATATCTAAAAAAATTATTTGAATGTAATCCATAATTCTGTTGTACCTCCAGAAACGAGAGGAACCACCTTTTCTATAAAGATGTCCCATCTTTTTAATTCCATAGTTTTTCCATTGTGTAAAGCCTTTATCCAATACCAAAGGCTTAAATGAAGGTTATTTGCAATAGTGATAAATTATCCAATTTTTATGTCTTTTTTATTTGTTTCCAAATTCGAATACCGCTATGTATTATTGGATTTTGACTATAGATCTTTTTATTCAATTTTGTAGGGGATAGGAAAATCGGGCCAATTTCAAATGGCAGAAAATCCTCCTTTTCCATCTTTAACCAGTCTGGTTGTTGATCCATATCTTCCAACAAGAAATGTAAGTTTTTGACATTGACTGCCCAGAAATAAAATAAGAAATTTGGTAAGACTAATCCTCCATTCGTCTTAGATTTACATAAGTGTTTTTTACTTATTCCGTGATTCTTATAATTCCAAATAAAACTTGTTACAATAGAGTCAATTTTTTTAAATACATTTTTAGGGAGGTATATTGGAATTGATTGGACGAGGTATAGAAGTTGAGGAAGGAAAATCATTTTAATTGCATTAATTTTACCGAGCATTGAAATAGGAAGCGTTTTCCAATATTGAATATTCTTATCCAATGTATTAAGTAAAGGCACGGAATTTGATTTAAATAAAGAAGTATAATTCTTGGTCACATAGATTCCTAAGTATTTATTTTTTTCATTCACTCTTTTAAAAGGTGATTGTTGCAATATATAAAAATTAGGTTCCATTATTGGCATAATCTCACTCTTCTTCCAGTTGATTCTATATCCCAAGAATAAACCAAATTGAGTTATAAGATTTAACAGGTTAGGGATACTAATTTCTGGATTTGTAATATATAGTAATACATCATCTGCATATAGAGAAATTTTATTAACTGTATTTTTAGTATTATACCCATATATTTCTGGATGAGCTCAAATTCTTTCTGCTAGTGGTTCTATAACAAGGGTGAATAGTAACGGTGATAACGGGCATCCTTGTTTACAACCTTTAGATGAATCAATTTTTTTTTGATAACATTTGATTTGTCATTATTCTGGCTGTTGGATTGGTATATAAAAGCTTAACGCATGTACAAAACTTCTCACCTAATTGAAATTTTTCCATCACCGAAAATAAATAGGGCCATTCAATTTGATCAAATGCTTTCTCAGCGTCTAGCGAGATGACTGCTAATTCTTCATTAGCTATTCGATTTGAGTATATAATGTTGAATAATCGTCTCAGATTATAATATGAATAACGTTTTGGAATAAAGCCAGGTTGATCGGGGTGTATTAATTTATAAATCACTAAGCTTAATCTGTGTGCTAAAATTTTGGTTAAATTTTTCTGATCGATGTTTAGTAGAGCAATTGCTCTATATGAACCTGGTTCTTCAAGGTCCTTATCCATTTTTGGAATAAGTATTATAGTTGATTCATTTAAAGTTTCTGGGAGTTTCTGTTGCATGAATGCTTGAGTATATAATGTCTGTAGGCGTGGTGAGATCAAGCCATGAAATTTTTTAATAAAATTCACTATTTAAACCATCTGGTCCAGCGGCCTTTCCATTTTTTAAAGAATTAATAGATTCCTCAATGTCTTTTACTGATATTTCGGCCCCTAATTATTCCCTCTCTTTCAAAACTAAATCAGTAAGGTTACAATTCTGTAAGAATAATTCCATTCCTACAGAACCCCCTGCCGTTTTGGTTGAATAAAGTGTTTGATAGTATTGAGAGAATCTATCATTAATATCCTTGGGTAGTGTTAATATTTCTCCCGTATCTGATTTAAATTTATATATTGTTTATTCCCCTTCCTGTTTCCGGAGTTGCCGTGCTAGTAATTTTTGTGGTTTATCTCCAAATTCAAAGTGTAACTGTTTAGTCTTTTGATAAAATGTTATGAATTGGTCTGAGTATATTTGGTTTAACTTATATTTGAGTACAGCAATTTTATTATGTATTATTATAGAAGGCGCGATTGCATTTTCCATATCTAATTGCCTTATTTCTATTTCCAATACCAGTTGTTTGGCGCGGTTCTCTTTATTATGAAAGGCTTGTGCGGAGATTAACGCTCCTCGCATAAATGCTTTCAATGTTTCCCAAAGAAGGGAGGCAGAAATTTCAGGGCAGTCATTTGTCTCAAAAAACATATTTATCTGTTTGATAAGATATTCATAGCATGCTTTATCATTTAAAATTTGAGGATTAAGTCTCCATTGTATCTGCTTGTCAGTCATACCACATAGTTTGATCATGAATGTTAAAGGAGTATGATCTGAAATTATAATATTATGATATTTTGAATTATAAGTAAATGGGATGTGTTTAGAATCTACTAAATAGTAGTCTATCCTTGAATATATTTTATGTACTGAAGTGTAAAATGAGTATTCCCTTCCGGATGGATTTTCAATTCTCCAAACATCTTTAATATTGGTGGTATTAATATATGAGTTTAATTATTCACTTGGATTTTGCTTTTCTTTGTCTTGTTGATCTATCGAGATAGGAATCTAATGTACAATTTAAATCTCCACCAATTATCAAATTATGTTGTGTGAGCTCCGGAATAGTATTAAGTATATTCTTAAAAAACATTGGATTATCAAAATTTGGTCCATAAACATTGAGAAAAATCACTTTGTTTTGATATAATTCACCGACTAGTATAATCTATCTACCATTGATGTTTCCTATAGTTGATATGGGTTTAAAAGATATACCTTTACCAATTAAAATTGCGACACCTCTGGCCTTATGGGAAAATTAAGTGATATGTTTCAGCGATCCATTTTGCTTTCAATCTATGTTGTGCGTCTTTTTTAAGGTGAGTCTCTTGAAGGAACGTTATATCTGCTTTGAGTGATTTTAAGTGTGCTAATACCTTACCTCTCTTGATTGGCTCATTAACTCCCTTGACATTCAAACTACAAAACGTAATTCCTTGACCTTCGATTTTTCTATTTACGTCTTGCATCTTGCTGTTAGGGTGCTCTATAAAAGAGCAGATGGGTCAGCACCGTAGACCCGACCTTCCACCTGATCACTGGACAGATGATTTGTAAATCTAATTGATATAAATCCTCCTCACAGACACATCTCCACAAATAATATTTGTCAATAAATTCAAGATAAATATAATAATTAATTAAAAATTCAAAAGTAAAAAAATAGAAAATTAATAAAATGTGAAAAGAAAGAAGAAACTACATCTAAATTTAGTGTAGTTAGTGCTAGCCACACTAACATCTAAAGACTTCCGTAGATTAAAAAAAAAAATTAATCCCAGCTCCATGCTTACAAGAAAATTTTGAATATGAGTAATTTACGGGATTGTATTAAAACTACTTTGGACCAGAGTATTGGTAATCATATAGTGAGAGACTATTACTCTCTTAGTTAGTTATTAATCAAGTGTTAGTCTAATGTAGATAAAGGGTGAACATCACAAATTCCAATTAATAAGATATCTAAATTATAACTTTTTATTTGTTGGTTTTTATATTTAACATTTCATGTTTTTAACTCATTATTCCAATAATAATAACAAGTGTTTTTGATGACTAGTAATTGTTAGTAAAAATTAGTACTAAATATTTAAAAATAATATGTCCCTAACAGGAGGGACAGCACGATTTTCGTCATCAGCTTTCAATAGTCCTTGAATATAACGAATTAAAGTTCCATTTGTTCTCAGCAAGATTACGGTGTTATATGTAAATTATTCAATCCTCTCTCGAACCCACAATCTTCTGGGCATACACCAGTGCTTTCTTATGATCAGTGAAAAAATGTTCCTTCTGCAGATAAGTGACTCGCAGTCTTGCAGGGGACAGCAATCCATATTCCAAGTTGTCTATCTTCTGTAGAATCCCACTTGTCTCGTTGAATAACGCTCTCCTTCTGACCACCTCTGCAGGGTAATCTCGAAATATGCTTATTTTGTCTCCATCAAACATAAGATTTCTTGCGGCAGCAATTTTTTTCATGATATCCCCCAACATGTGATCATATTGGACCTTCACTATCAGCTGCCTGGGGGGGGGGGGGGGTGGCGTTCGGGTCTGAGCGACGTCCAAGAACTCTGTGTGACCAGGGCTTTTGGTCTAAGTTCAAGACTGTTTTTAATAAGTCTGCAGCAAAGTCACGGAGATCTTTATTTCCTTCTTTACCCTCATGAACGCCCCACGATTCTCAGATTCTGTCTTCTCTGACGGCCCTCCAAGTCAATGCATTTTTCTGTTACTTTAAGCACTAAATCTGATAAACGCTTGTTCTCGGCAAGGAGTGTCTCTGTTGTTACTTCCAGATGAGTTATGGCGCCAGCCTGTTTCTCCATTTGTTGCTGCATTGTAGTGAATGTTGCTTCCAGATTATCATTAATGTTGGTTTAATTCGACTTAATTTTCTCGTATACTTCATTAATTTGTAAGTCGAAATTTGCTGACATTTCCTCCTTCATGTTAGTCAGTTTCGTACGCACAAGATTAGTCATTTTATTTTCAAACTCTAAGAAATCTTCTTTAATCTCTGTTTTAAGACTTTTCAAAATTTCTTTAATATTCAATTTGATTTTAAAATTTATCAATTCTTCTTTTATACTTGCAATTTCCATTGTAATGCTGTTGCGAAGTTCATCCATTTCTCTTTTATTTATGTATATCTTCTGGGCCACTGAGACGTCCTCCTGGGACGATGTTAAAACTGAGCCCGAGGCTTCAGACCGGCCTACTTCCTCCTTCGCTTGTTTTCCTCTTGTAGTTTTTCTAGTCGGTTCCTTTGTGAGGGAGCGTGCTACCGACATTAGGACATCAGTCGCGGTCTGATGACGTCACACAGGCTGCCGGAGCGATTTCTGCAGGTCAGTTCTATATTTAGTTCCTGTTTTTTTTCCGTTCTTTTCACGTGGAGCTAGTTGGCACTCACCCTACTCCACCATTAGCGCCACCGGAAATCCGGAAACACTTTTTCTCGCAGAGAGTGGTGAGTCTGTGGAATTCTCTGCCTCAGAGGGCGGTGGAGGCAGGTTCTCTGGATGCTTTCAAGAGTGAGCTAGATAGGGCTCTTAAAAATAGCGGAGTCAGGGAATATGGGGAGTAGACAGGAACGGGGTACTGATTGGGGATGATCAGCCATTATCACATTGAATGGCGGTGCTGGCTCGAAGGGCCGAATGGCCTACTCCTGCACCTATTGTCTATTGTCTATATGATACACACGATGACAACGGTTGCAGAGCAAGTAAGAATTTATTGTTCTATTGTCGGTACATATGACAATTAAATACTCTTGACATTTGACTCCTGATTCTTGAAATTCCAGACGTATGTGCCTGTCCCACTTGCCGATTTTTTAGGCAACTACCGGCGACTATCATAGTCGTAGCAGGTCACTGAAAAACCGGCGACAACCTACGTCATCCTGGCGACAACCTACGACAGCGCTGACATCAGGAGAAGTCAGGCTACGCTCATTGGCATCAAGTTCACTGTCGCCGAAAACGTTTCAACATGTTGAAAATTTAGCGGTGACCAGAAAGACGCTACGACTTTTTGCACGACCGAGGAGACTACTGCTGGCGACCACCGGCGACCATGTGGCGACAAACTAGTCGCCTGTAGTTGCCTAAAAAATCGGCAAAGTGGGTCAGGCCCATTAGGCACATAGTTTCAGGCCTGGGAATCAATGATGTAAGCGAGGGATGGGAGAAAGGAATGTGAGAGAGTGATGGAAAACCATGTGTGTGGCCACATGCTGGGACTGGATTCAATGAGGAACACTGTAGCATCTTGCTGGGAATTCCAAGGATTATGCTAAGAATTACCTTTCAACTGATGCACAAAACATTCATATTTATGAATGAAATGAAACGTTCACATTTGTGATCTAAATGAATATATAAAACCATCTCTCACATGGAAGAGAGAGGAGGCAAGTAGATAGCCCGGGGGGAAAATATGTATCTGTCGGCCCAGGATTCTGCTCAGCATCAGGTCAGTTCATGATCTGTCCGTTGTGAATGAGGATTGGATCTTTTCTAACTGATTCATATACATGTTTTACACATCCATTGAAAGGTAATTCTTAGCATAACCCTGAGGAACACCAGCAAGATGTTCCTCTGCTCCACGTTGAGACCAGTGACCACATGTGTGGTTTTCCAGCACTTGGCAAGCCCAATTTCTAACTTGACACTGTATGTGCTTAATTCTGGAATTTCACAGTCAAGAGTGTTTAATTGTCATATTGTCACTCCTTCTTCTCACCTCTCCCATCAGGTAGGAGATACAGAAGTTAAAAAAAAAACCCTCCAAATTCAGGAACAGTTTCCTCCCAGCCATTATCAGGCCAACTGAATGGTCCTCTCTTCAGCTAGAATGTGGACCTGACCTCCCATCTACCTCATTGGAGACCTTTGAACTTTCTTTTATCAGATATTATTGTAAATCAAATGTTTTTTGATTGTTACAAATAAAAACATTTCACTGTATCTCGGTACATGTATGCGACAATAATTAGCAAACAAACAAACGATATGTACAACAGAACAATAACATTCTGACTTGCTCTACAAATGTTAGCATTGTGTGCATTTGAGGTTCCAATCACACAATCACTGGCAAAATTATCTGTCACCTGGCCTTTTATGTGTAAGGAAGTTCAATTAATATATTTTACCATTTTTCCATCAAGGCATTCCTTGATAACAAAGACACAACGCACTGGAGTAGCGCAGTAGGTCAGGCAACTCTGAAATAAGAGGCCTGACCCTGAAATGTCAGACCCAAAGTGTCACCTATCAACGTTCTCCAGATAGGCTGCCTGACCCTGTGAGCTACTCCTGCATTTTATGTTGTTTTTTGTAAATCAGCAGCTGCAGTTCCTTGTGACTTCCAGCTGCACCAGAGATTTTATGGATTGTTATGTTTTCTACACCATTTAAAAACAAATTAAACTATTTATTTCTCTCTGTTTATTATATATTTTATTGAATACGATGTTCACACACTTATTTTGTTGCTAAAAGCATTTTATTGATCCACTAGACCAAGGGGGACCCGCTGTGTCCCATCCCCTCAACACAGGCTGCGGTGTCACACACACACTACCACCCCCCTTGATATTATTTATTGGCTCCTTTTACCCATCCCCACCCTATCTTGAGGGGCAGAGAGAGTGGAGCAGAGAAAGAGAGAAAGGGAGAAGGGGGAGGGAGATAGGGGGAGAGATCGGGGTGGAGGGAAGGAGAGAGAGGGGCTGGGGGGGGAGGGAGGAAGTGGGGGGAGGGGAGGGGGGGGAGGGAGGATGGGGGGTGGGGGGGGAGAAGGGAGAGGGAGAGCGGAGGGGGGGTAAGAGGTGGGAGGCAGGGAGAGGAGGGAGGGAGGGGGAGAGAGGGAGGAAGGGGAGAGAGGGAGGAAGGGGGAGGGGAGGGAGGGGGAGGAGAGCGGTGAGAGGGGGTGGTGGGGAGGGGGAGGGGAGGAGGGATTGAGGGGGGAGGGGAAAGGAGAATAGGGGGAGAGGGAGGAGAGTGGGAGAAGGGGGGAGAAGGGGGGTGACGGAGGGGGAGAGGAGAGGGGGGGAAGAAGTGGGCGGAGGGGGGAGGGGAGAGGGGGGGAAGGGGGAGGGGGAGAGGGGGAGAGAGGGGGGAGTGGGGAAGCAGGGTGTGAGGGGAGCGGTGAGGGGGGAGGCGAGGGGGGAGGCGAGGGGGAGGGGGGAGGGAGGGGAGGAGGGATTGAGGGGGAGGGGAAAGGAGGGGGAGAGGAAGGAGGGGGAGAGAGGGGGAGAGAGGGGGAAGATGGGGGAGGGGGTAATGAGGGAGGGAGGGGAGAGGGGGAGTGGTGGGAGAGAGTGGGTGTTGGGGGAGTGGGGGGGGAGGGAGGAGGGGGGGGGGGGGGAGGGGAGGAGGGTGGAGGGGGGGTGGGGGAGAGGAAGGGGGGGGAGGAGGGGGGAGGCAGTGGAGACAGGGAAGTGGGGGAAGAGGGGGCAGTGGGGGACAGAGGGAGAAAGGGGGAGAGGAGGGCGGGAGAGGGGAGAGGAGGGAGAGGGGGAGAGAGAGAGGGAGAGGGCGAACTGGAACACAGCGAGCGGGCGGCGCGGACAGGGCCGACTCAGGACCTCGTGGGACCTCGTGGGATCTCTGAAGCCCTCAGATGTCCAACCAAATTACTGCGTGTTCAGCGGCTTCCATCCAGAGTGCAGGACGGCTGGTCTGCGGGTGGGGCGGGCGGGGCGATGTGGACGGCCGGCTGAGTGCGAGTTAAGCGGGTGGGTTTACGTAACTCGCAGCTCGTGGAAAGCAGTGGCCAGCAGGCTGCACGTTGAAAACTCCGTGAGGAACAGAGCCATTCTGACATCATCAGCTTGTTAGCTTTCAAAAAGATCTCATATTTGTGAACAATTTAAATTAAAAATATCAAGAAATAATGAATCAAATTTTCAGATGATTTTTGAGATTATGAGGTAAATCTCCATCGGATATGTAAAAATGTCACCGTTTGTGTTTTCATTGAGATGTGAATCACAGAAAAACACACAAATACACACACAATTATACAAATACATCCGCATCCAAGTTCAGAATTTTAATAGTTAAATGATTTTGGTACATAACAATAAAATTCTCTTGACTCTTGAAATTCCCTGATTTTATTTTGGGAAGCTGATCTCGATATTTGTGAATAACAAATTGCCATTTTACTCAACTAAATTAAATTTGGGGATGTATTTGAATCCCTTTCAAGAGATCCAAATGCACAAGAATAATGACCACATCCAGGCAATAATTAGAATGGATAGACTACACACAGTGCTCACAGTAAAGGGTAGCGTTAATATTTCATATTTCAGTCAGCTCATAAAATTTTTTTTGAGCTTCATAGTTCTGTGGACACAACATTCTAACTTGATCATTAATTTCAGCAGTCAATATTTGGCAAGGAGCAATCCATTCACAAAGGCCATTAACATACCTTGCTGCTAAATTAGGTTAAGTGCACTGTATTTTGTGATGTGGGCAATTAAATTACACCTACACTACCTCTGGAACTACTGATGCAGACTGTACTGTTATTGTCCATTGTTTTTCTGAATAAATGTCAGCTTAACTGAACCTTGTCTCTGGGTATATTTAACTGGTAGTTATTATAAAAAGACAATAGACAATAGGTGCAGGAGTAGGCCATTTGGCCCTTCGAGCCAGCACCGCCATTCAATGTGATCATGGCTGATCATCCCCAATCAGTACCCCGTTCCTGCCTTCTCCCCTATTTTTAAGAGCCCTATTTAGCTCACTCTTGAAAGCATCCAGAGAACCTGCCTCCACCACCCTCTGACGCAGAGAATTCCACAGACTCACCACTCTCTGTGAGAAAAAGTGTTTCCTTGTCCCCGTTCTAAATGGCTTACTCCTTATTCTTAAACTGTGGCCCCTTGTTCTGGACTCTCCCAACATCGGGAACATGTTTCCTGCCTCTAGTGTATCTAAGCCCTCAACAATCTTGCATGTTTCAATGAGATTCCCTCTCATCCTTCTAAACACCACAGTGTACAAACCCAGCTGCTCCATTCTCTCAGCATATGAGAGTGCCGCCATCCCTGAGGTAACCTTGTAAACCTACGCTGCACTCCCTCAATAGCAAGAATGTCCTTCCTCAAATTACGGGACCAAAACTGCACACAATACTCCAAGTGTGGTCTCACTGGGGCTTTGTACAACTGCAGAAGGACCTCTTTGCTCCTATTTTCGATTCCTCTTGTTATAAAGGCCAACATGCCATTCACTTTCTTCACTGCCTGCTGTACCTGCATGCTTACTTTCATAGACTGATGTACAAGGACCCCCAGATCCCGTTGTACTTCCCCTTTTCCCAACTTGACACCATTTCGATAGTAATCTGCCTTTCTGTTTTTGCTATCAAAGTGGATAACCTCACATTTATCTTCATTAAACTTCATCTGCCATGCATTTGCCCACTCTCCCAACCTGTCCAGGTCACCCTGCATTCTCATAGCATCCTCCTCACAGTTCAGACTGCCACCCAGCTTTGTGTCATCTGCAAATTTGCTAATGTAAGTTTGAATCCCTTCATCGAAATCATTGATGTATATTGTAAATAGCTGCGGTCCCAGCACCGAGCCTTGCGGCACCCCACTAGTCACTGCCTGCCATTCTGAAAGGGACCCGTTAATCCCTACTCTTTGTTTCCTGTCTGCCAACCACCTCTTTATCCATGTCAGCAATCTACCCCCAATACTATGTGGCCTAATTTTGCCCACTAATCTCCTATGTGGGACCTTATCAAATGCTTTCTGAAGGCATGTAGACTGTACAAATCTGCATTTGTAATTAAAATGAAGGAAAGTGCTGGATAAGTTACATTTCCAGTACCTGCCGTATTGTCTCATTACAGGCGCTTGCAAGAGTGGTTTAACACTCGGCCGATTTTTAATACCTTGCTTTATCTAATCTGCCATGTGTTATTTTTCCACCTCAGTCATTGCAAAGTGGAATTGGATGGGTTGCTGGGCTGGAATGGAGGGTGAAGGTTTCCAATCTCCTTTGCTGGACTCACTGGCAAACAGGGATGTAACAGGGAGGGATTTCTGCATCTTGCATGGAGAAAAAGTGTAACCCTGGGGGAGAATTGTCACATGGGGTCCAAGATGCATTTATGAATCACAGAGGCCTTGGTCCTTCTTAGACCCTTTGTACTGTTTTTACAATATGGTGGCTACCAAATACAAGATACAAGATACAACATACATTTATTTGTCACGTGTGCCAGTTGGCACAGTGAAATGAAATCACCATGCATTATACATTAAAAATAAAGAACACAACATGGAGTAGATAGAATTCAACATAAAACATCCCCACACAGCAGGATCAAAATTTCCCACTGTGAGGAAAGGCACCAAAGTCAGTCTCTTCCCCTGATGTTCCCCACTGTTCACCCGTGGTCAGGGCCTCCCTGAGCCCTCCGCAGTCGCCGCTACGGGTGGCCCGATGTTCAGGCCCACTCGCCGGGGTGATGTAAGTCCGACGTTGGGGTGGGGGGACGTCCTCAGCGGCCTTCAACTCGAGTCGGCCCCCTCCCACCGGAGTCTGCGGCACCCAAAGTCAGCAGGGCGTGCCGGGTGGAAATACAACGCTGGTGGCCCTCGGCAAAGGGCCCCAGGACACCAGGGAGTTGGAAGTTCTCCAAACCAGAGCTCCTCGGTGTTGGGCAGCGGCCCAACGCTCCGGAGCTCCAAATGGCGACCCAGGTTGGCATCGCCCGCTCCTCGGTGAATCCAGCGCAACCGCTGTTGTAGCTCTGGTCCGGTTCCCGGTCCCCGGCAAGTAAGGCCGCTCCAATCCAGGAGGCAGACGGCGAGGTGGGGGGCGAGGACGCGACTCGGAGAAATAATCGCGTCCCCGCCAGGAAGCGACTGGGAGTTAGTTTCCCCCTTACCCTGCCCCCCTCCCCCACGTATAAAAGTTAAAGACTCCCCCAAAAAACAAACTTTAAACTGGCTAAAAATTAAAACAAGATGGAAAAACAAACAGGCTGCAGGCAGAGGCTGCTGTCAGTGCAGCGCCCCTCGTGCATGATATGGGTATGGCTACCATCCAACAAATTGCCTATCTTAAATTAATTCCTGAGGTGATATTCTAAAGCTACTGCCAAACCTATGGCAGCATGGACATTAAGGCCACTTCATTCTGATCCCTATAAACCACAACATTAAAACCACAGCCTACAGATTTTCTGGAGATTTGATATTCAAACCGTGAACAAAAAATGATCTTTAATCATATTCTTTATTTATTTCAGGGACCAATTATTTTCCCTCTGGCTTTTTATGTCAACTACAAAACTGAGGAAATATCCATAATAATCTCAGTCTTTTTAAATCCGTAAGAATACGTGAAACAATGCAGTAAATGAACATGATTTATGTGAATGCACCATAAGTTCAATTTTATAAATACATTTTTCTTTCAGAGTCCTTAAAAGTAGCAAGTATCTAAATTAAGACAAAGTGGTCAAAATATTACTTATTCTCCAGTGTCTACAGCAGTGCCATAAATATGCCGTTATACCATGAGATTAACCGTTACATTTTAAATCGAATTGTCTAGAAACATAGAAACATAGAAAATAGGTGCAGGAGCAGGCCATTCGGCTTTTTGAGCCAGCCCTGCCATACATTGTGATCATGGCTGATCGTCGCCAATCAATTACCCGTGCCTGCCTTCCGGTGGCGCTATGGAGGGCTAGAGGAATACGCCAGCCAGCTCCTCGCAAAAAATGGGAAAAAACCGGGGATTAATGGACCTACCTGCTGCCTGCCGTCTCTGCACCGATTGTTGTGAGTGACGTCATCAGGCGCGCGACTAGTTATGTCTACACAGTAAAGCCCACCCGAAAAATCGAAAAGTCGATCTACCAGGCAGAGACCGGGAGAGAGGCCTGACTGAAGCCTCGGACTCAGGTAGGACGTCATCCCAGGAAGATGTGATGAAAAGAACGGCGAAAGGAACGGAAAGTGAAGAACTTAAAACTTTTATTTCACGTGAAATTGCTGGTTTAAAGGAGGAAATGAACCAGATGAACACTGAAATGAAAGAATTTGCAACTTGAAATGAATTCCAATATTAATACCAATGCCAAGAAAATATCGGAAGATTTGAAGAAAGAAATTGCAGAAATGATGAGTGAAATTTCAAAGGAGATGAATGATAAGATTGAAAAGGTGAAAACTGATTTTGAAGAAAGGCTGAATCCTGTGGAGAAGGCACTAGACCAACAGACGGCTGGTATAAAAAGCCTTGAAGAACTAGACGATATAAGTGCTCGGACTACAGCAAAGCTTGTTACAGAAAATGAATGTCTAACGGATTTATTGACCAAAACAACCGAGAAATGTACTGAACCAGAAGGTCGCCAGAGAAGACAAAACCTAAGAATTGCGGGTATTCCTGAAGGGGGAGAGAAAGATGAAGATCCCCGAGAATTTACTGCGAATCTACTGCAAAATGTTTTATCTCTGGAACAAAAGCCTTTACTAGCCCGAGCACATAGAGTGATGAGACGTCAGACAAGACCAAATGCCCCCCCCCCCAAGACAAATGATAATAAAGGTACAATATGACTACGTCTTGGAGGAGATAATGCAAAAAACATCGAGAAACAGAAACCTTGTATTTGAAGGACACAGGATCAGCATCTATCGAGATTACCCAGCAGAAGTCTCCAGGAAACGAAAAGCATTTAATGAAACTAAAACTCTCCTGAGGGGGGTGGAAAACTTGAAATATGGCCTGATTTACAAGCTACTCTAAGAGTTACTTTTAACAAGAAGGAATATTCTTGTCCAATCCTGTGGAAGCGCTGGACTTTGCCCGGAAGATTAAGACCTGTGAAGGCCTCATCATCGAATACACTGACTTTCCAGGACTTTACAAGACTTTACAAGAATTTGAAAGACCTTACAAGACTTTGCAGGACCGGATGGAATTGGATAGTGCTGGATGGAAGCTGGAGAAAGATGTGGATCGGAAACCCTCACATGGATACTAATAATTAGTATAAACTACATTACTAATACAAACAACTAATAAATATTAAAATTATAATGTGGTATTTTCACTAATCAGAGCTAATTATTATGACATTAACTACACTACTAATATAATAACTAATAAATATTAAAATTATACCGTGTCATTTTTATTAATTAGAATTAATCATTATTACTAATGACTAATGTTCATTTATATTGGAATGATTAGAGTCAATTACAGAGCCTGATTTCATTTGTCCCCATTGGAAACCTTTCTTTTATACCAGAAATTTTCATTTTTATTTTTTATTTTCCTTTCATTTCGTGTGTTTTTTTTAATATAATTAGATTTTCAAATAAGTTTTAAATATATGTATTCTCACATTTTCGATTATTATAATCCGAATATTTTTAAATTTAATATCCCTGGTAAAATATCATTATGGAATAATAATTCCAAAAAAACAGGGAGCTGGTTAAGTTAGTAACATCAACTACGGAAGTCGGTAGATGGTTAGCCATGCTAGTATGGCTAGCACTAACTACAATAATACTAGATATATTTTTTTTCATCCTTTGTGCACTATACTAACCTCTTAATCTATCCTTTTCTTTTATAAACTATTATTGTTTTTTTTCAGTTTGAATGGAGTTATATATTGGATCAAAAGAGATATACACGTGAGAGGCATTCAAGGGACTTAAAATTCATCTGTTCGGTGTTCGGGTATAAGGTCGGGTCTGTCGGGCTGAACCATTGGCTCTATTACAGACCCCCATAGACAAAAGATGCAAGACTTAAAAATGAATACAGGGAATGAAGGAATAACGTTTTGCAGCTGGAACATTAAAGGTATTAATGAACCAATTAAGAGAGGTAAAGTATTAGCACATTTAAAAGCAATTAAAGCTGATGTAATTTTTATTCAAGAAACTCATTTAAAAAAAGATGCTGAGCATAGGCTGAAAGCTAAATGGATAGATAAAACGTATCATTCTTCTTTTACACACAAATCAAGAGGTGCAGCAATATTATTTCGTAAAGGCATTTTATTCAAACATACATCAACTATAACTGATAACGATGGCAGATACATTATTGTAATAGGAGAATTAAATGCACAAAAATGATTTTTGTTAATGTATATGGACCAAACTTTGATAGTCCATTGTTTTTCAAGAAAATATTTAACAATATCCCGGAAATAACACAATATAACCTAATAATTGGAGGAGATTTAAATTGTACATTAGATCCTTACTTAGACAGATCTACAAGACAAAGGAAAATTAAATCCCATTCCAGTGACTTATTAAATGCATATATGGAAACTACTAATATTAAGGATGTTTGGAGAGTAGAAAATACAACTGGACGAGGATACTCCTTTTTATTCACCGGTACATAAAACCTACTCAAGAATAGATTACTTTTTGGTCAATGCCAAACTTATTTCACTCACTTATAATTCTAAATATCACAATATTATAATTTCAGATCATGCACCTTTAACTTTTAAGATTAAAATAAATGGTAAAACAGAAAACTGGGGACAATGGAGATTTAATCCACAAATTAAAAAAAAACAAAATAACTCAGGAATATATTACACAACAGATCAAGATTTTCTTTGAAATAAATGATAAACCGGAAATATCTTGTTCCTTATTATGGGAAACGTTTAAAGCATATTTCCATGGAAATATAATTTCCTCTCAAGCATTTTTTAATAAAAGAATCGAAGGGATAAACAGGAACTGGAAAAGGAGATTAAACAATTAGATACAGAGAATGCAGCTAATCCATCCATAATAATACATAATAAAATTGCAGCACTGAAATATAAATTAAATAAAATATATTCAGATCAAGTTGTAAAACTTTATCAATACACTAAACAATTACAGTTTGAATTTGGAGATAAACCTCAAAAATTATTGGCTCGCCAATTAAGGAAGATGGAGGGAGAAAAAATAATCCATAGGATTAAATCACATAATGGCGAACTTTTAATATGACCTAAAGATATTAATGAGAGATTTCTGCAATATTATAAAAACTTATACACCACTAAAACAACAGAAAACAAGATAGGAATAGAAGCATTTTTAAAAAAATGTAATCTGAATGGGTTGGATTCACAAAATAGAGAATCATTAAATGCTGAAATTTCAGTAAAAGAAATCCAAGAATCTATTAGATCATTAAAAAATGGTAAAACACCGGGACCAGATGGTATTGGCTCGGAATTTTATAAAGCATTTTATGATCTGTTTGCACCACACCTGAAGACATTATACGAATATATATATACACAGCAGAAACTACCAGAAACGTTAAATTAATCTATTATAAACACTTATACCTAAAATAAACAAAGATCTGGATGAACCAGGATCATTAGCTCAGCGGGTGAGATCACATCCTGAAATATATGGGTATGATACCAGAGATACTAAAAATAAAATCTCCTTATATGCGGATGATGTATTACTTTATATCACAAAACCGGAAATTAGTATCCAAAATGTATTATAATTAATAACTGAATTTGGATCTTTTTCAGGATATATAGTATCAATTGGAATAAAAGTGAACTTATGCCAATAATGGTACATAACCTACATATATTACAACAATTTCCTTTCAAGATAACAAACGAAAAAATTAAATATCTTGGAATTTATGTAACAAAAAGATTTGATTCTTTATTTAAATCCAACTTCCCACTATTATTGAATAAATTAAATAAGAAACATTTTATATTGGGAAAACTACCCATTTCAATGTTTGGTAAAATTAATGTAATAAAAATGATTTTTCTTCCGCAATTACTATATCTTTTCCAATTAATTCCGATATATCTTCCTAAAAAATTCTTTAGGAAGGTGGACTCTCTAGTTACTAACTTTATTTGGGATTATAAGAGCCATAGAATAAATAAAAAACATTTATGTAAATTAAAAATAAATGGAGGTTTTAGCACTACCAAACTTTATGTTTTATTACTGGGCAGTTAATATTAAAAACATGAATTTTTGGTTAGTAGAAACAGTCAACCAACCAATTTGGTTAAAAATGGAAAAAGGAGATTGTTCTCCTTTCGAAATCAGTTCAATAATATTTGCCAATATTAATTTAGGTAGAAAAACCTATAGTGAAAACCCTATAATAGAAAGTGGAATACGTATTTGGAAACAAATAAAGAAAATATTAAAATTGAAATCTATACCACTAGCCCTTACCATTGTAAATAATGTTACATTTAAACCTTCAATGATGGATAAAGGCTTTTTACAATGGAAAAATAAGGGAATTAATAAGATGGGCGATCTCTACAGGGAAAACCCTTTCCTTTCATTTCAAGCTTTACAACAAATTTATGGATTACATTCCAAAGATTATTTTAGATACTTACAAATCAGAGACTATGTAAAAGCAAACACACAGGAAATTAGAAATAGAAAGACAGAAATTGTAGATGAATGTCTAAATAAACACCCCAAAACACAGAAAAAATGATATCATACATTTATAATATCCTATTGGAAAATGATGTCCCATTAACAGAAATATATAGACAATCATGGGAAAACGAATTAGGTCAAATTATCAGACCAGAAGTATGGGATGAAAGTTTACAACACATACACCACTGTTCGTTAAATGCTAGACACTCTCTTATACAATTTAAAATATTACATAGACTACATTACTCAAAATCCAAACTACATAACATTTTTCCAAATGTATCTGCCATATGTGATAAATGTCAGCACTTAGAAGCTAATCTGACACACTCATCTACAAATTGTGTAAAAATAACAACATTTTGGATAGAAATATTTAGGATAATTTTGAATGTTGTTTAATATGAACCTGACATTTGACTCAAAGTTAATAATACTAGGAATATTGGAAACAGATCAATTAATAACAACGAATCAAATAATTTTTATTGATTATAGTTTAATAATTGGGAAAAAATTAATATTAAAATTCTGGAAAGGTCCTCCATCCCCCAGAATCAAAATGTGGATTACAGAAATGTCGGAGACACTCCATCTGGAAAGATTGAGGCTTGTCCTAATGGGACAGGTTGGATCTTTTCAGAGGGATATGGTCTCCATATATTGAATATCTACAGGGTCAAAGTGGCTCAGTGCGAGAGCCTGACTGAGGCCTGAATAATAGAATGGATGAAGAATTACATATAATAAATCATGGATATATCTCCAACGATGGATAACTTTTTAATACTCCATTCACTTCCTTATTTTCTATATTATTTTTCTCTATCTTTTCTTACTTAATAAAAAAAAATTAAAAAAATGTATAGAAATATAAAGTCTTAAATGTTAATATTAATATTAATAATAGAATGAATGTATGTAAGAAGTATTTTCTATTAATATGTATTTACAACTAATAAAAAATATTCATCAATCAATTACCCGTGCCTGCCTTCTCCCCATATCCCTTGATTCCACTAGCCCCTAGAGCTCTATCTAACTCTCTCTTAAATCCATCCAGTGACTTGGCCTCCACTGCCTTCTGTGGCAGGGAATTCCACAAATTCACAACTCTCTGGGTGAAAACAATTTTTTCTCACCTCAGTCTTAAATGACCTTCATCTTATTATAAAACAGTGGCCCCTGATTCTGGACTCGCCCAACATTGGGATCATTTTCCCTGCATCTAGCTTGCCTAGTCCTTTTATAATTTTATGTCTCTATAAGATTCCCCCCTCATCCTACTAAACTCTAGTGAATACAAGCCTAGTCTTTTCAATCTTTCCTCTTATAACAGTCCCGCCATCCCAGGGATCAATCTCGTGTAATCTCGTCTAGCTGGAAAATTCCCAGCAAAAGGTATAAGTACCCACCACCAGTATAACGTTTTCAATTTCTTCCATGTTATTATACTCCTGAAGCTCTGTTGTAGTGAGGGCCCTGTTGTAATAATGACCAGGACAGTCTATTGAAGGTTAGGGTGAGCCACTGTCTTGACCTGCGGCAGGTCTTCTGGTGAATGTAATTGAGGACGGAGTGCTGTTGAGGATGGAGTTCTAGAAGTTGAACACAGTCAAAAGTCAACAGAAAGTTTTATTGTCATATGGCCCAGATAGATTCATGAAATTCTTTCCTGCACCAGCACAACAGAGTATGTAAAGATAGTATACTGTAAATAATATAATAAATGAGAGAAAAAAATGTTCAGTGTGTGTGTTCACATAACAAACAAACAATAATAGTGCATGCCAGTGATAATGAAGGAAAGGTGATACACTAACGTTTGTTATTTGGGTGGTAATGTAATGTTCCCAATGTGTCTGTTTCCTTTGTCTTTGTTGATGGAAGAAGCCATGGCTTTGAGAGGTCATATCAAAGGTGTCTAGGTGAGCGCATGCAGGGTATTTAGTAGATGATGCGAACAGTTGCCATGGTGCCTTTGTGATGGAAGGAATGTACACTAAGGGTGGGGTTAGGGTAATAATCAAGCAGGCTACTTTGCCTTGAATGGGGCCAAGCTTCTGAAATACTGTTGGAGCTGCATTCATCCAAGAAAGTGGATAGCATTTCATGATGATACTGACTTGAGCCTTGTACTTTGTGGGGCCAGGATGTGAGTCACTCATCACTTCACTTCTGAACTGCTCTCTCAGCCACTTTATTTTTATTTTTATTTTTTTTAATTAATTAGTTTATTTTTGTTAGAAGTAAGTACAGTAATGTGGTACCTAAGTACCTGATATATACATACATGTTACCATTCTTGTACAACTTCTTATTTTTTATTTAATAATAAAAGAGCAGTGATAGAAAAAGCAAAATAAAGAGTGTCGAGATAGATAGGCAAGAGAGTAGAAACAGATAGCAAGAGAGACAAAAAACAGAGATAAGAAGCTAAGGAGATTGGAAAAAAAAAGAGAAAATAGAAAGAAAAGAAATTAGGAGAGATATACCTATTTAATATCTTTACCCATCCGTCACCCGGTTCTGAACCATTTAATTTCTAAGGTTATGTTATGTTGCACCATATGCTTGTAAGAATTCGAGAAAAGGAGACCAAATCTTTAAGAATTGGTCTACTTTGCCTATTAAGTTATTTGCTGCTAAGGTAGTGGTTAATATCGTGCAATGTTCAAGAGGTTGATGGTAGCAAGGAAGTAGCTATTCTTGACCTGGTGATCATGGAGTTCAGGTTCATGTACCTTCTTCCCAATGCCTCAATGTTTCAAAGTTCAAAGGTACTTTATTGCCACATGAACATAGGTACTGGGAAAATCTTTTGAACTTAGGAGCAAAAGCATAGAAATAGTAGTTTGCACTGAAATAGTACACAAATTGCCATGTTTCCAATGCCCTTTTGTGTGATTCAAGTCGAAAGGATACGATACGATAAGATACAATATGATACGATAGAACTTTATTTATCCCAGGAGGAAAATTGATCTGCCAACAGTCATAAAAAACACATAAAACACAAAAACCATGAAATTAAAGAGATGAGTGGCAAGGCTTGGGGGATGTGCAGATTGGGTAGGGCTGGGGGAGTCAGTCTCAGTCTCAGACAATATCTAGCATCGAGTTAATTAGGGTCAGCCGGCATGGCTTTTGTAACGAGTCGAGCCAAACACATATCCAACTACAACACATGTTTATTGTACATGGCAGGTTTTGTCTTGCTAACGGTTGAGTTTTTTGGAGGAGGTGATGATGGCAATCGATTAAGGTCGGGCAGTGGATGTTGTCTATGTGGATTTTAGTTTGGTATTTAATATACTCCTCCATGGTAGGCTGATCCAGAAAAATAAGGTGCATGGGACCAACAGCGATTTGATCATATCAATTTATGGCTGGCTTACTGATCAAAGCAAGAGTGTTATTGAGGAAGGACAATATTTAAGTTGGTCTGCGATCAAAGGTGTTCCACAAAGATCTGTGCTGGGACCTCTGTTTGTAATTATTTAAATATATCTTATATTAATAAGGTTATTTTGAAAACTGGCTGTCTCATAGAAAACAAGACAGGATACACAAACCACTGCATATGCTGAAATCTTGAGTGAAACACGAAGTGCTGGAGTAAGTCAGTGAGTCTGGCAGCATCTGTGGTGGAATGGACTCTGAAGAAATGTCCTGAACTGAAACATCACCTATTCCCTTTACAGATGTTGCCTGATTCCTTGGGGATTCCGCAAGCACTCTGTGTGTAAGAGAGTTAGATCATTTTCAGACTGCTAGGAAGTAATTTTACTTCGGAGTCATGTCAATTACATCTAACGTATGGCGCACGTACTGGCTGGCAGGTGCGTCGCTCCTCCAGCGGTAAGTTTCAAACCCTGCAGGTAATTTTTGAACTTATTCCCAGGTGTATTTTTTGGTTGCAGGAAGCTCTTTTACAGAGTTCCTGCTGGATATGAAAATCTGGAGCGGAATCCTGATGGGCAGCGGGGAAACAGGCTACGGACCGCGGAAGTGTGTGTAGCCGACGGCCGGCGGGTTCGCTACCCGAGTCGCTGACAGTGCGGTCAGCGACTTCAGACTTCGGCAGCCCTAAAGAGTGTGCAGCCAAACAGAATCTGAGAGGCCTGGACTTGGATAAGTCATGCCAGGAGGGTTCCCCTCCGACAAACATGGGTACGTCCTCGTGCATTTAACCCAGATGGAGCATGGATAGTGTCCTTGGGCGTTCATCCCACAAAGGTGATGCTCCATCATAATATGTTCCGTGAATCAGGGCCATATCAGCGCAGGTCTCCTCAGGGGCCTGCGGCAGCGCCTGTTTCAGGGCTGTTTACAAATCTCCCTCTCTGTGGAGGGGAGTGCCAGGGATCAGTAGATTACTGACTCCAAGCTCGGAAGTATGTGAGTTCAGAGGTATGTCCAGTGTGCATACCAGGATGCACGAGGTGCGTGAACCAGAATTGCCTGCTATGGGATCAAAGTTTGTGATACCCTCGCAAATAGGGTAACCACTGGATGAGGAATTAGCTACGAGCATTAATTATCTCGCATCGCACCAGCTCCAGGAACAGGTAATGGTGGAAACATCTATGAAGTACCACACACCTGCTAATTGTGCTTCACTAAACGTGCCGGCTGTGAACAGCATCTGGGGTTACATCGGAGGGGGCATCAAAGCCCAGGAGATGAAGCTCCAGAGAATCCTGAATTTGCTGGCTTCAGGCATCACGCCCTTTGCCAGGTCTGTGGATGGGGGTCCTTGTCTCATGTGCAACAGGATGCCCTGGCATTAATGTGCAATGCACATTTTAAAATTAACTGTTTTCGTAAAAATGCCATCCAACCTGACCTGAACCCCAAGTTTGCGGGATTGTGCAGGGCCAGCAATGTACAGTCACCAAATTTTTGTTCAGAGAAGATCTGCCGAAGCAGGTCAAGGACCTGGACGAAGAAGCAAAAGCTGTCGTGCTGATAAAGACTCCATCGACAAGCAAAGCTTCATCATTCCGGTGGCAGCACCACAACGCTTCCATCAGCAGGAAGGCCGAACATTCTGGCAGGTCTTTTTAGGCCAAGCCCAGGACGGCCCTCGTCAATGTTGCACAGTTCGCACACTCCATCAGCCCTACCGCCAAATCTCGGGGGCAGAAATAGAAACCATACATCCACCAGTAACCATGAAGGTAGGTGGGTCTGGTTCTTTCTGGAACAAAGGGTGTGTGGATCAGTTACAAGTTGGTGGGAGATTACACTTGTTTTGAATGAATGGCGTTAGATAACATCAGATCCGTTTATACTGCTCAGTATAAAAGGGTTCCAAATCGAATTCCTTCCCAATTCATTTTACACCCACACAGAATACACCAAACTGGACATTTGTTCATTTACAACAGGAAGGTTTGGATGTACAAGCTGAAATTCAATACACAAAAGGGGTAATTGAGAAGTCGAGTCATGAACCTCACCAATTTGTCATAATATATTTACAAGACAAAAGAAGGATAGAGGATGCTAAATCATCCTTGATTTGACTCGACTTAACTCCTTTGTGCAGTATAGACATTTCAAAATGGAAAACTTTGTTACTGCCAAACAACTGGTTTCCAAAAGAAGTTATATGGCATGCACCGATCTCAAAGATGAATATATTTTGGTACCCATTCACTGGGATCACCGGAGCTGTTTCAACTTTAGCTGGATGGCGCAACTGTGGCAATCAAAGCATTGCCTAAGTGGTTAACTTCAGGCCCCAGATTATTTACAAAATTATTGAAATTAGTACTTGAGCTACTTCAAGCTCCAAAACATATTGTGGTAGCATACTTGGATGATATCCTAATTATAGTAAAATCCCTGAAATTAGCTAAATTAGCTGTTTCAGCCATCAAACAGGAGTAACGATGAGGGATTACGTGAAGAAGCCCCGCCTGGCACTTGATTGGCATACTTCAAAGCAGCGGCATGAAAAACACAGAACATAATAGCCGGCGTAAGATAGTAAGGCTCAACCTAGATTTAGAACAACCGGATGATCATTTCTTTTATGAGGGTCGGGAGTGGAGGGCACGTAATCCCTCATCGTTACTCCTCATAAAATAATGATCAAACTTCGAACTGGTAAGTTCTCGTTTAATCTTACTATTTTACTTCGGAGTCACGTGAGTGACTACGTGAAGATTTTGTAGCTTCTGTGTTTTTTATGTCCTAGAGTTATTCCATATGACAGTCCGGCTAGGTCAACACATAAATGAGTAAATAACCTTTTACCAGAATTCAGTTTTAGTTTATTTCATAAATATTTTAATGATAAAAGAACAAATAATAATCCCTTTTATACCTGGGGAAAATCACTATAAAGTGATAAAAGATATAAAGTGATAACATGAATCGATAATATAAATCGATAGTGAAACAAAGCAGGTGATTACAGTGAACCCAACACCGCGTGTCCAAAGCCTGTCATTGTGAGAACAGGTTTATCATAGAACTTTGAAAAAGTTTCTTCTTTACACCACCCTGCGGCTTCTAAAATGTGTTCGAGCGGTACGTCCTGTAACTTCGTCGTGGACGTAGCTGCACCCTGGTGGAGTGAGATTTAAACACATCAGTGTCTACTCCCGCTAAAAGTAACACCTGTTTTAACCATCTAGAAATGGTTTGTACTGATGCTTTTGTGTGTGGTTTCTTATGCGTAATAAATAACGCATTTTCATCACCTCGAAGACTCTTGGTTACTTTTATATATTGAGTCAAGTGTCTAACTACACACAACGTTGGATCAATAGGGTAAGCTTGAAACATTACCTTAGCTCCAGTTCTTCCAGGTCTGCTTTGTTTGATCAGATCATAAACGTAAAACACAATGTTATCTGAAGCCACATGCATACAATCTAAACGTAGCATTTGCAATGTTTGCACTCTTTGTGCTGATCCCAATGCCATTAACATTACTACTTTAAATGTTAATTTTTCCAAAGACATAACTGTGATTGGAGTCCATTGCCTAAGCAAAGTAAGTACAATGCTAACATCCAAATTTCTGTATATCTTGGCTTGGGCGTATTTTTGTTTAAAATCCCTTTCATAAACCTGGATATTAATGGATGAGATCCAATTGATTCATGGTCAGAAATTTGTCCTAAATAGGACGATAAAGCACTACGAGCACTATTAATGGCACTATAACTCAAGTGCTGCTCAAAATACAACTCAGCAAGGAACTCCAATATGTTTGAAATGTTCACAGTATGATAAGATATATTTGATTGTCTACAAAAAACTTCCCATTTCTTTATATGTGTCATATATTGTTTCTTAGTGCTATCTCGTCATGATGAGACTATAACATCCATGGTCCTATCCAACAGTCCAAGCCCTTGTAGTGGTCTGGTCAAAACCTGCAGATTAACAAATTCATATGAACATGTAATGGATGAATTTCTTTTGTTACTGGTTGTATTAACAAATCACTGCAGCTAGGAATTGACATACATGGTTCCTTAATCATATTTAACATCACCAGGAACCATGGTTGTGTGGGCCAATTTGGAATTAACAACAGTCCTGTGGCAGAATCTTCTTCTATTTTCTTAACCAGGCCAAATGGAGGGAAAACATAAAAGAACATATTTCCCCAATGTAGCGAAAAAGCATTTACCGCTACCGCACCTGGATCTGGTTCCCAAGACACATATTTAGGCAATTGATGATTTAATCTTAGAATCCTTTATTGTCATTGTACAATATACAACGAAATTTCGTTTGGCAGCATCTCCTTCTGTAGCAGCACCAAGCATAAATAGTAAAAAGAGATAGAAAATAAATAAATAAATAAAAAGTACAGTAAAAACAGTAAAGTGCAAGTACAGTTAGATAAATGAATGAAAAAGATTGTGTTTTTAAGTGCAGAAGTTATTGTCCGTTGGCTGGAAGGTGGTAGTGTGTGTGTGTGTATGTATGTGTGTGTGTGTATGTGTGTGTGTGTGGGGGGGGGGGGGGGGTGTGTCATAGTTTACTGTAGCAGACTCTTCACAGCCATGGGGAAGAAACTGTTCTTCAGTCTGTTGGTACGTGCTCTCATGACTCTGAGTCTGCCAGAGGGGAGGATGGAGAATAGAGAGTGCCCTGGGTGGGTGGGGTCATCCTGGATCTTTTTGGCCCGTTGGAGGAGACGGCTTGAGTAGATCTCCTCCAAGCGTGGAAGTGGGGAGCCGATGATCCACTGAGCAGTCTTGATGACCCGCTGCAGTTGTTTCTTCTCGGATGCGGTGCAGCTGGCATACCACACCGTGCATCCGTAGTCTTGATGCAAACAGATCAATGTCTGGTAACCCATAGCGAATAACAATTTTACTGAAAACTTGCGGGTTCAACATCCATTCTGTGTTGTCTTTAAATACCTTTGATATGTTGTCTGCCACCCCATTGTCTTTACCTGGGATATGACTTGCTGAAACCCAAATTTGGTGCTCAATACACCAATGCCATATCTGATTGACCAGACAATCACATGATACCGATCTTACTCCACCCATGTGATTAATATATGCAACAGCTGTCTTATTGTCTAATTGTACCTGGACATGCAGATCCTTTTTTGTAGAACATTAGGCTTTCAATCCATAAAATGCCCCCAATAACTCCAAATAATTAATACCATATGTTTGGAGAAACAATTCCTCTTGGACAGTCCATCTGCCCCCACAGCTGGTAAATTTATCTGTCACCCCCCATCCGAGAGCACTTGCATCTGTTTGTAAAAATACTTCAGGCTGCTGTATTAAAATGTTTTTAGCAGCATGTGGAACATTTTCAATCCACCATTGTAATTCCAATAAAGCTTCTTTTGTTAATTGCGTAGGCCTATCAAAATGGCCTGCTCGCTTTTTTAAAGCTTGCGTTTTGTCCCTTTGAAGGTTTTGGTTATATAATGGACCAAATTCCACTGCAGGAAATGCTGCTACTAATTTACCAATAACCTTTGCTACCTCTCGGATGGAGGGATAAGGCTTGTGAATGAGGCCCCAACATACAGTTGAAATATCAACAAACTTGTCCATTGGCAAAGTTACTAACATAGTAACTGAATTAATCACAAAACCTAAATAATTAATTGTTTGTGCTGGCTGCAGCTTGGACTTAATTGGGTGAATCAGGAACCCTAGTTTTTCAAATAAAGGTTTAGTTGCTGAAACTGATTTTCCAGCTGATTCCTGACTATTACTGATTAAAATCTCATCCAGATAAGCCATAACAATGTGCCTTTGTGCTAAAGCTGGCTTCAACAGCTTTGTGAAGTGCCTAGGAGCTGAACTTAATCCATTAGGTAATGCTTTAAATTGCCGCAGCTGTCCCAGCCAATTAAATTTTAAGTACCTCCAAAAAAACCCAATGTTCGCATCCTTTAAATCGATTGTAGCCATATAACAACCTGCTGATATCAAATGTCTTGCAGTGTTGAACGTTTCCATATTGAAATGTTTATACTGGACAAATATGTTAAAGTTTGTAAGGTCCAGAATAATTCTACAACCACCATCTTTTTTATCTCTTGGAAAGATGTTTGACACAAATTGGTGTGGATGCTCAACAGTTTTTTCAATAACACCTTTTTTAAACAATTTATCAATTTCCACATTAATTTCTGCTTCCTCAATAGCAGAGAACATGAAACCATGAATAGGTTTATATTTTACCGGAGAATCAACACCTTCTTTAAATGTTATTGTAGCTCCTGAAACCGTTTGTAAAATAAACCGGTCAGATGTGATGCAAAGCCATTCATCATAAAACATTTGTAATCTCCCACCAACTAGAGATTCGTCCGAAGTTCCTTCAAGAACAGAATAAAGTTTTTGTACCTCTCCATATGAACGTGGTGGTCTTCTTCTCCCCGTATATTGGTGATAATTAGGCTGTGTTGGATGGTAATATCTCCTTACCATATTCCTGCCTCTGTTTGTTCCAAAATCTGATCCCCTTCATGGTGTATAGTACTTTTTTTGTCCAAAAATAAAAGGTCTCATGTAGCTAATAGATTTAACCTCTTCATCCATTTCTCTTATTTGTTTAGGCAGGTTTTCTCCAAATAGATAACCAGGAGATTGAACACCGCTTGATCGGCACAGACCTGCAAATCTAGGATGAAATATGGGCCGAATCGCAATTTTCCTCATACAATTGATTTCATAAAAGGAATTGCACAATAAGCCCAATGTATCTCTTTGGATTTTGATCTTTTCTGACCCTTCCATTTGCTTTCCAAAAGCAGTAATGGCAGCTGAAATCAGTTTGAGGATTCTTTGAAACTGTATTTCTTGTCCTCTCATGACTGATGACATAGGTGTCCATGTAGTCGGATTCACCGTAGGTACCTTCAATGTGGTGCAATTTTCCGGCATTTTATATAATTCTGCTGTTTCAGCCATAACAGAATTTTGAAGTTGGTGAGATACCATATAATTTATGCTGGCAGCTAGGTTTTCTTCCACTTCCTTCAGGTATAGCAAAATCTTTTGCCATATCAGGCACATATGGCCTTTTCTTTTTTCTTTGTGGTGTGCACTCATAATCCACATCACCACTTTCAGGGTCTGTCTTTTGCAGCCCTGGTACTCCTGGGATTTCATCAAAGGAGACTTCCTCCACCCTTAATCCTGGGTCTGGAGTTTCATATTCCCAATTTGGCACATAGCCATATTATGGATATTCAAACGCCTTCAGGGTCTGTTTGGGAAAATTCTGGGTTCTTTGACCCTTGTCTTATAATATTTTGGAGTACTTTCTCCATATCTTCCATTTTAAGTCATATAGCTTTATTATCCGGAGGACTTTCATTATCAGAGTCATCATCAGAAACCACGGGCCTCACGGATTTCTTTCTACTTTTCTTAGGCACATTTTCCTCCGTGGTTTTAGTTTCTGGAGGAATTATAGTCTCACTAACGGGTGAATCAACGGCCACCGGTATCGGAACCGGCTCCGCACTAATCTCTTGTCCCGACTCTTTAGCCTCTCCCCAGGCGATCTTTTTACCCTTGAAATCTTCCTCTGAGACTTCTCCATTTTGTTTCAATTTTTTAATCTTTGCTGACTCTGTACGCCAGCGTGACTCTTGTTTTTTGTAAAAAAAAAATTAAAAAAAAAAAAAATTACTTTCACTTTGCTGGTTGTATACGCCAGTGTAACGGTTTTTTAGAACGCCCTAAAGTAAATCAATTGCACTTACCTGTGGGCCCGTTCTTACCGCTGAGGGGAGCTGCGCTCTGCAGCTCTTGCTTCTGCCGTCAGCGTCGACGTAATGCTGATCAAGCGCCAGGCGGGGCTTCTTCACATTGTCACTCACGTGACTCCAAAGTAAAATTGGCAAAGTAGTGGCTGCTCTTCAGCTGCACACTTTGGGCCTTTGCATTATCAACATTTACAACAGGATCAGGCACTCAAATACCATGCAGGTCGCTTTAGCAGACATATGCAATTGTCAGCTGAAACTATTTCTGAGTTACAATGGTGGATGACCAATATTCAGCATTGCTCCAGGAACATTTTGATCAACAAACCTTCAGTTATATTTACAAACTGGTGCTGGTGCTCTAGGATGGGGAGCTACTATATCATCTCTAGCTGTAGTGGCAGATGGAATGTGCATGAGTCATCAATTCTTCAGTTACATGGTATTAACTGCTTAGAGTGGCTGGGAGCACTCTATGGGTTGAAGGCTTATTGTGGGAATATGCATCATCTGCATGTTCCACTACAGATTGACAATACTACAGCGGTGGCATATATTAATCACATGGGTGGAATCAAGTCAGTATCCTGTGATAATTTGGCTAACCTTACATGAAACTGGTGTATTGCAAGAAGCATTTTGATTTCAGCTACCTACTTGCCAGGAAGGCTTAATATGGTGGCGGACGCAAGGTCACGGAAATTAATGACAACAAAGAATGGATGTTGGATCATAAAGTGTTTAACGACAGTGTTGTTCGGTATGGAACACTGGACAGCATGGGAGCCAGACCCAGGGGCAGTGGTGATGGATGCATTCTTGCTACACTGGGGAGAAATGTTCTTCTAGGCATTTTCCTCCATTTTGCCTCATCAGTCGGTGCTTGCAAAAAATCCAGCAAGACCCCACCTCAGGCATTTTGGTAGTGCCTGACTGACCTACACAGCCATGGTTCCCACTGATACTGGGAATTATATCAGAGCCTTGTATGGCCGTTCCCAAATGCCGAAATCTGCTGGTTCACCCCGTGACTGGGGAGGACCATCCATTGCATGATCAAATCAATTTGTTGGTTTGCAGACTCTGAGAAGACCTTTCCTGGGACTCGGACTGTCAGATCGTATGGTGGACGTGATCACTGCGGCCTGGAGAGATAGTACCAAGAAACAGTACATCTCCTATATCAAGAAATGGGAAGTGTTCTGTTACAGTCCTACATATCATATGACACGGCACGTATAACAGATGTGTTGGAATTCCTCTCAAAACTATATTTTGATGAGGGATTGAGTTATAGTGCCATAAATGGTGCCAGAAGTACCTGGTCATCATACTTGTTGCTGGGATCGGGACACCACTCTGTCGGGTCTCACCCACTGATATCCAGGTTTATGAAGGGTATCTTCAACTCAAATCCCCGCAGGCCCAGGTATTCGGAGATATGGGATGTTAACGTGGTGCTGACGCTGCTTCACTGGTGGGCTCCAGCTACATCTCTGTCCTTGGTCAGACTCACTTACAAATTGGTTATGCTCATGGCACTGGTTTCAGCGGAATGGGTCCAGTCGTTGCATAAGCTGCGACTAGGGATGGTTACATCTGCAAATAATATAACATTTTATGTTTATGACTTAGTCGAGCAGAGTAGACCAGGGGCGTCTGGTCTCAAATTAGTTTTCATGGCATACGCTATGGACCTTAGGTTGTGTGTAGTCACACATCTACAACAGTACATTAAGGTCACCAAGAGCCTTAGAGGCTCCGAACTAGCAATGTTTGTTAGTTACAATAAACCTCATAAGAAGGTATCAGTACAGACCGTCTCCAGGTGGTTAAATTGGGTTCTTGTGCAGGAGTGGATTCCGATGTTTTCAAATCTCACTCCACCAGGTCTGCAACTACTTCAGCAGTGAGGATTATGGATGTTCCGCTTGGTCATATCCTAGCGGCTGCAGGATTGTCAAATGAGCAAACTTCCAAACATTTTATAACAAACCTATTTGCCAACCCTATTTTTAGGTTCTGTTTTATAGTTTCCTCCTGGGTCACTATTATTTTTATTTGCTCATTATAAAGCATCAGCATGTTTTAAATCTACAGGTATGTTATGTCTGAATGCATTATTAATTTTCACTCATCCTTGGTCAACTGATGCAATGTGTGATGCATGGACTCGTGTTCCCGGAATGAAGTCACAGAGCTTTGAAATCTTCACATAGTCACTCACGGGACTCCGAAGTAAAATAGTAAGATTAAACGAGAACTTACCAGTTTGAAGTTTGATCTTTATTTTATGAGGAGTTACGATGAGGGATTACGTGCCCTCCGCTCCCAACCCTCTCTCATAACTTACAAAATTCTTAAGGGGTTGGACAGGCTAGATGCAGGAAGATTGTTCCCGATGTTGGGGAAGTCCAGGACAAGGGGTCACAGCTTAAGGATAAGGGGGAAATCCTTTAAGACTGAGATGAGAAAGACTTTCTTCACACAGAGAGTGGTGAGTCTCTGGAACTCTCTGCCACAGAGGGTAGTTGAGGCCAGTTCATTGGCTATATTTAAGAGTGAGTTGGATGTGGCCCTTGTGGCTAAGGGGATCAGAGGGTATGGAGAGAAGGCAGGTACGGGATACTGAGTTGGATGATCAGCCATGATCATATTGAATGGCGGTGCAGGCTCGAAGGGCTGAATGGCCTACTCCTGCACCTAATTTCTATGTTCTATGTTTCTATGTTCAGGCTTAATTGTCTATAAAGGTCAGCTGATAGTTCTAGTTTCTCGAATCTTCCTATGTTCAGTTCAACAACTGTTATCTGTGATTTCACACCGTTGCTTTGAAGGTTGATGCGCATGCGCACGTGAAGGTGGGTTTCTTCACGTAATCCCTCATCATAACTCCTCATAAAATAAAGATTTAAGTAAAATTATTGAGCAATTTTAAGGTGGAGATTGATATGTTCTTGATAAGTAAGAGCGCCAAACGTTACGTGGAGAAGGCACCACAATGGGGTTGAGAAGGAAAATAGATCAGCCATGATCGAATGGCATAGAAGACTGAATGGCTGAATGGACAAATTCTGCTCCTATGCCTTATGATCTTATGAGGTTGAATGAATGGGCAAAATAATGGCAAATAGGAGTTTAATGTGGGGAAGTGTGAGGTCATGCCCTTCAGTAAGAAGAATCAAAGACAGGTTATTATTGAAATTTATTTTTTTTCAATTGGTAGGGTTTATTGCAATTTATAGGGTGTTGGTGAGGCCACACCTGAAATATTGTGTAGGAAGGAACTGCAGATGCTGGTTTAATTCAAAGATAGACACAAAAAAGCTGGAGTAACTCAGCGGTACAGACATCATCTCTAGAGAAAAGTAATAGCAACAGAGGCCCAGGAGCCGTTGGAGCAAGAGGAGGAGTTTCCCAAACCTGAAACGTTCCACACATGTGTACTGGTGGAAGCCGCTGATTGGTGGAAGCAGCTGTTTGGGTTCAACCCCTGGTTTGCATTAAAGGTAAAGTGAGTTAAAGGTAAAGTGAGTTAAAGGTAAAGTGAGTTAAAGGTAAAGTGAGCTTAAAGGTAAAGTGAGCTAAAGGGTTCAGTGAGTTAAAGGTAAAATGAGTTAAAGGTACAGTGAGCTAAAGGGTTCAGTGAGCTAAAGGGTACTGTGCTTTTTAGTAAAGGTTAGTTTAAAGGATTAAGATTTTTATAGTGTGAGTTGATTTAATTTGGGGGCAAGCCATGTCATTTGAGATTGACCCACGGTTTGATCATCCTGCAACATGTGGGAGATCAGGGATATTGTCGGTGTCCCTGGTGACTACATTTGCAGGAAGTGTGTCCAGCTGCAGCTCCTGGCAGACCACATTGAACAACTGGAGCTGTGGTTGGATTCATACTGGAGCATCCACAATGCTGAGAAGCTCGTGAATAGCACGTACAGTGAGTTGGTCACACCGCAGGTTAAGCGGCCAGAAAGGGAACGGGTGGCCATTAGCCAGCGTAGCAGTAGGCAGGTGGTGCAGGAGTCCCCTGCGGTCATCTCCCTCCTAAACAGATATACCATTTTGGATACTGTTGAGGGAGATGGCTCATCAGGGGAAGGCAGCAGCAGCCAAGTTCATGGCACCATTGGTGGCTCTGCGGCACAGGAGGGGAGAAAGAAGAGTGGAAGGGCTATTGTAATAGGGGATTCAATAGTAAGGGGAATAGATAGGTGTTTCTGCGGCCGCAAACGAGACTCCAGGATGGTATGTTGCCTCCCTGGTGCAAGGGTCAGGGATGTCACTGAACGGCTGCAGAACATTCTGGAGAGGGAGGGTGAACAGCCAGCTGTCGTGGTGCACATTGGCACCAACGATATAGGTAAAAAACGGGATGAGGTCCTACATGGCGAATTTAGGGAGCTACAAGATAAACTTAAAAGTAGGACCTCAAAGGTAATAATCTCTGGACTCCTACTGGTGCCACGTGCTAGTCAGAGATGAAATAGGAGGATATTGCAGATGAATACGTGGCTTAAGAAATGGTGCAAGAGGGAGGGATTCAAATTTGGAACAAGTTCTAGGGTAGGTGGACGGTCTGCACCTGGGCTTGAAGGGAACCAATGTCCTTGGGGGAGTGTTTGCTAGTGCTGTCAGGGAGGATTTAAACTAATGTGGCAAGGGGATGGGAGCATGAACAGAGCGACAGAGGGAAGTATACAAACTTAAAGCATACGGTATTAGGGGTTCAGTATTGATGTGGATAGAGAACTGGCTGGCAAACAGGAAGCAAAGAGTAGGAGTAAACGGGTCCTTTTCACAATGGCAGGCAGTAACTAGTGGGGTACCGCAGGGCTCAGTGCTGGGACCCCAGCTATTTACAATATATATTAATGATCTGGATGAGGGGAATTGAAGGCAATATCTCCAAGTTTGCGGATGACACTAAGCTGGGGGGCAGTGTTCGCTGTGAGGAGGATGCTAGGAGACTGCAAGGTGACTTGGATAGGCTGGGTGAGTGGGCAAATGTTTGGCAGCTGCAGTATAATGTGGATAAATGTGAGGTTATCCACTTTGGTGGCAAAAACAGGAAAGCAGACTATTATTTAAATGGTGGCCGATTAGGAAAAGGGGAGATGCAGCGAGACCTGGGTGTCATGGTACACCAGTCATTGAAAGTAGCATGCAGGTGCAGCAGGCAGTGAAAAAAGCGAATGGTATGTTAGCTTTCATAGCAAAAGGATTTGAGTACAGGAGCAGGGAGGTTCTACTTCAGTTGTACAGGGTCTTGGTGAGACCACACCTGGAGTATTGCGTGCAGTTTTGGTCTCCAAATCTGAGGAAGGACATTATTGCCATAGAGGGAGTGCAGAGAAGGTTCACCAGACTGATTCCTGGGATGTCAGGACTGTCTTATGAAGAAAGACTGGATAGACTCGGTTTATACTCTCTGGAATTTAGGAGATTAAGAGGGGATCTTATAGAAACTTACAAAATTCTTAAGGGGTTGGACAGGCTAGATGCAGGAAGATTGTTCCCGATGTTGGGGAAGTCCAGGACAAGGGGTCACAGCTTAAGGATAAGGGGGAAATCCTTTAAGACCGAGATGAGAAAGACTTTCTTCACACAGAGAGTGGTGAGTCTCTGGAACTCTCTGCCACAGAGGGTAGTTGAGGCCAGTTCATTGGCTATATTTAAGAGTGAGTTGATGTGGCCCTTGTGGCTAAGGGGATCAGAGGGTATGGAGAGAAGGCAGGTACGGGATACTGAGTTGGATGATCAGCCATGATCATATTGAATGGCGGTGCAGGCTCGAAGGGCTGAATGGCCTACTCCTGCACCTAATTTCTATGTTTCTATGTTCTATGTTTCTATGTAATATGACGGTAGAAGCAATAGGTAGCAAGGTGAAAAGTAAAAGTGGCAGCAGAAAAATGCAGGGCAAAAATCAAAAAGGGCTACTTTTCAACATTAATTGTATAAGGAGTAAGAGTGTTGTAAAAACAAGCCTGAAGGCTTTGTGTCTCAATGCAAGGAGCATTCGTAATAAGGTGGATGAGTTGAATGTGCAGATAGTTATTAATGAATATGATATAGTTGGGATCACGGAAACATGGCTCCAGGGTGACCAAGGCTGGGAGCTGAACATCCAGGGATATTCAATATTCAGGAGGGATAGACAGAAAGGAAAAGGAGGTGGAGTAGTGTTGCTGGTTAGAGAGGAGATTAACGCAATAGAAAGGAAGGACATTAGCTTGGAGGATGTGGAATTGATATGGGTAGAGCTGCGAAACTCTAAGGGGCAGAAAACGCTAGTGGGTGTTGTGTACAGGCCACCTAACAGTAGTAGTGGAGTTGGGGATGGTATCAAACATGAAATTAGAAATGCGTGAAACTAGGGTAAAACAGTTATAATGGGTGACTTCAATCTACATATAGATTGGGTGAATCAAATGGGCAGGGGTGCTGAGGAAGAGGATTTCTTGGAATGTATGTGGGATAGTTTTCTAAACCAACATGTAGAGGAACCAATGAGAGAGCAGGCTATCCTAGACTGGGTACTGACTAATGAGGAAGGTTAGTTAGAGTCTTGTTGTGCGTGGCCCTTGGGCAAGAGAGACCATAATATGGTTGAGTTCTTCATTAGGATGGAGAGAGTGACATTGTTAATTCAGAAACAAGGGTTCTGAACTTAAAGAAAAGGTAACTTTGAGGGTATGAGATGTGAATTGGCTAAGATAGACCTGGTAAGTGATTCTTAAAGGGTTGACGGTGGATATGCAATGGAAGGCATTTAAAGATAGCATGGATGAACTACAACAATTGTTCATCCCAGTTTGGCACAAGAATAAATCAGGGAAGGTAGTGGATCCGTGGATAACAAGGGAAATCAGGGATAGTATCAAAACTAAAGATGAAGCATACAAATTAGCCAGAAAAAGCAGCCTACCAGAGGACTGGGAGAAATTCCAGTAGAGGAGGACAAAGTGCTTAATTTGGTAAGGGAAAATAGATTATGAAAGAAAACTGGCATGGAACATAAAAACGGACTGCAAAAGTTTTTATAGATATGTGAAGAGAAAAAGGTTAGTTAAAACAAATGTAGGTCCCTTGCAGTCAGAAACTGGTGAATTGATCATGGGGAACAAAGACATGGCAGACCAATTGAATAACTACTTTGGTCTGTCTTCACAAAGGAAGACATAAATAATCTGCCAGAAATAGCAGGGGACCGGGGTTCAAATAAGGTGGAGGAACTGAGTGAAATCCAGGTTAGCCGGGAAGTGGTGTTAGGTAAATTGAATCGATTATAGGCCGATAAATCCCCAGGGTCAAATAGACTGCATCCCAGAGTACTTAAGGAAGTAGCCCCAGAAATAGTGGATGCATTAGTGATAATTTTTCAAAACTCTTTACATTCTGGAGTAGTTCCTGAGGATTGGAGGGTAGCTAATGTAACCCCACTTTTTAAAAAGGGAGGGAGAGAGAAAATCGGGAATTAAAGACCAATTAGTCTAACATCGGTAGTGGGGAAAATGCTTGAGTCAGTTATTAAAGATGGGATAGCAGCACATTTGGAAAGCGGTGAAATCATTGGACAAAGTCAGCATGGATTTATGAAAGGTAAATCATGTCTGACGAATCTTATAGACTTTTTTGAGGATGTAACTAGTAGAGTGGGTAAGGGAGAACCTGTGGATGTGTTATATCTGGACTCAGAAGGCTTTCGACAAGGTCCCACATAAGAGATTAGCATACAAACTTAAAGCACACGGTATTAGGGGTTCAGTATTGATGTGGATAGAGAACTGGCTGGCAGACAGGAAGCAAAGAGTAGCAGTAAACGGGTCATTTTCAGAATGGCAGGCAGCGACTGGTGTGGTACCGCAAGGCTCAGTGCTGGGACCCCAGCTATTTACAATATATATTAATGAGGGAATTGAATGCAACATCTCCAAGTTTGCGGATGACATGAAGCTGGGGGGCAGTGTTAGCTGTGAGGAAGATGCTAGGAGGCTACAAGGTGACTTGGATAGGTTGGGTGAGTGGGCAAATTAGATTAGATTATATTACTTGTCATTCGAACCTCAGAGAGGCTCGAATGAAATTCTGTTTCTACAAGCCATACAAACCGAGCAATTCATTAAAAAAACACACACAAAGAATACAATTCACACAAACATCCATCACAGTGAATCTCCTCCTCACTGTGATGGAAGGCAAAGTTCTTCTCTCTCCCCCGCACCATTTCTCTCCCGATGTCGAAGCCCCAGGCGGGCGGTGTTAAGTCCCACGGCCATTGAGGCCGCGCCGGGCGATGTACAGCCCCGCTCTAGGCCCAAAAGTCACAAAGCTGGAGCCCCCGGCGGGCGCTGGAATGTCCCGCGGCCACTAAAGCCGCGCCGGGCGATATACGGCCCCGCTCCGGGTCGCTCCAACCCCGCGACACGGGCTGGAGAAGTTGTGTTGTGGGAGCTCCGGAGAGCGGTCTCCCACCCGAACCCGCGAGCCCCTGACATCCTGACAGTCCACCGGCAGTAATCTGTAGGTGGAGCTGGAGCTGGAGCTCCGGAGTCGGGCCGCAGCTGGAGCTGGAGCTGGAGCTCCGGAGTTGGGCCGCAGCTGGAGCTGGAGCTGGAACCCCGGAGTCGGGCCGCAGCTGGAGCTGGAGCTAGAGCTCCGGAGTCAGACCGCAGCTGGAGCTGGAGCTCCGGAGTCGAGCCACAGCTGGGATTGGAGCTGGAGCCGCAGAGTCGCGCCGCAACAGCGAGCCACCACCGCACCCCACGCTCCGAGGCCGGCCAGCCCCACGATGGTAAATCTGTAGCTACGCAGGCTGCGTGACTGGAGCCCTCAGGTCATCTCGGTCAGAGGCTGCTTCACGGTACTAGGCCCCAATGACAACGGAGACCCGATAGGGAAAAAGTTGGGTCTCCCGTGCAGGGAAGAGATTTAAAAAGTTTCCCCCTCCCCCCCCCCCACATATACAGTTATAAACAGTACAAAAAAAAACACGAACAACTACATTTAACTAGACAAAAAAAAATTTAAAGACAGACAGGCTGTAGGGGCCGCTGCAATGTGTCGCGCCGCCACATGGCAGATGCAGTATAATGTGGATAAATGTGAGGTTATCCACTTTGGTGGCAAAAACAGGAAGGTAGATTATTATCTGAATGGTGGCCGATTAGGAAAAGGGGAGATGCAACAAGACCTGGGTGTCATGGTACACCAGTCATTGAAAGTAGGCATCAGGTGCAGCAGGCTGTGAAGAAAAGCGAATGGTAATGTTGGCATTAATTGCAAAAGGATTTGAGTACAAGAGCAGGGCGGATCTACTGCAGTTGTACAGGGTCCTGGTGAGGCCACACCTGGAGTGTTGCGTACAGTTTTGGTCTCTTAATCTGAGGAAAGACATTCTTGCCATAGAGGGAGTACAGAGAAGGTTCACCAGACTGATTCCTGGGATGGCAGGACTTCCATATGAAGAAAGACTGGATAGGCTCGGCTTGTACTCGCTGGAATTTAGGAGATTGAGAGGGGATCTTATTGAGGCTTACAAAATTCGTAAGGTGTTGGACAGGCTAGATGCGGGAAGATTGTTCCTGATGTTGGGGAGCTCCAGAACAAGGGGTCACAGTTTAATGATAAGGGGGAAGTCTTTTAGGACCGAGATGAGAAGATCTTTTTTTACACAGAGAGTGGTGAGTCTCTGGAATTCTCTGCCACAGAAGGTGGTTGAGGCCTGTTCATTGGCTATATTTAAGAGGGAGCTAGATGTGGCCCTTGTGGCTAAAGGGATCAGGTGGTATGGAGAGAAGGCAGGTACAGGATACTGAGTTGGATGATCAGCCATGATCATATTGAATGGCGGTACAGGCTCGAAGGGCCGAATGGCCTGCTCCTGCACCTATTTTCTATGATTCTATGATTCTATAATAGGTGATGTTTTGGGTCGAGACCCTTCTTCTATCTGTGAGTCAGGCAAAAGGGAAAGAAGAAATATAGACAGTGATAGAGACAGATATAGATCAAATTAATAAAAGATATGCAAAAAAAATTATGAATTATGATGATGAAGGAAACAGGCCATTGTTAGCTGAGGACTAGGTGAAATAAAGTTACAGACGATGATGTTCAACAAGACAACTTTGAAACCACTACTATAAATATTAAAATAGTTACATTAGAGGCAGTAGAAAGGAAATTCATGATGATAAAATCATGAATTGCAACAAAACATCCCTAAACAGTTTAACGGGTCACCTTATGGAGATTTATGCCACTCTTCCAAAGTAGTATTGCTTTAATGTTCAATTAGTCTGATCAGTTGCTGCCCAGAAAATGTTATGTGGAATCATACATCACCCCAACCAGCTCTTTATCAGTACTGACCATCAAGAACCTAGCAATACAATCAACCAAGACTTGGGCAGTACAACAATCCATATATTACAAATGCCGTGTGGATAAGTTGATTATTTGAATCAATCTAAAAAAAAACATTTTTACGCACGCATTTTCCAAATTCACCTTAATTACCTAGTTGGGTTGCCTATTGAATCGAGAGATGTTTGCCTTCTCTTACTAATCTCCAAATGTTGATGCATGCACACACAATATTGAGACATGATCCTCAGATTTGTTATATATTCCAAACAAGATCAACCAGTCATGGAGCATTTGTAATAAATGCACATTGTTCTTTAAGCTAAGGAGCATTTTAATCAGCATAAAGCAATCATATTTTGATAATACAGCTATGGAGTGTGAAATTTTAAGAGGTGATTGTCCAAGTGCCATGATAGTGATTAGGCTGTTGAACTCCACTGGACTCAGTGGAGAACATTTTTTGCCTGTCTACATGATGATTCAACGATACTTGTTTAAAAAAATATTAATTATATTTTTATGAATGACAATATGTTAAGATTATCATTTGTGCGATACTGCGAGAAAACTCATGGTGGTTATGAAGGTTAAAAATAATTTGGCAATGAGATATGTGGGGGAACATAATTCTGAAGATAAATGTGTTTTCTTCGATATAATGTAGGAAGGATTTTATTACATGGAAAAACACATAATACTTGATTGAACAGCATGGGAAACTTGCTAAGTTACATTGATATAACAGACAGATAAGAGATAACATGAAATCCAATTACCTAAGACAGACACAAAGTGCTGGAGTAACTCAGCGGATCAGACAGCTTCTCTGGAGAAAAAGGATAGGGTGACATTTCAGAATGGGATCCTTTTCTGATACTCAAGTTGTGGGGGGTGAAGACCTGGAGACGAGAAAAGACTAGGCCCAATATGGGCAGTGCCTGGTAGACCCATTGTTGACTATGGAAGGTGTGAACTCAAGAGGGCAAAAATGAGGGGAACATTTTTTCAGGTAAAAATGATAGGCGAGGAAATTAAGATACGATATGATACGATATTATAGAATAAAACTTTATTTATCCCAGGAAGGAAATTGATCTGCCAACAGTCATAAAAACACAAAATACATGAAACAAGACATTAAAGTGATGAGTGGAAAGGCTTGGGTGATGTGCAAAGATTGGTGAGTGGGTTGGGGGGTGGGGGGTGTAGGGGAGTCAGTTTCAGTCTTAGTCTACCCCATGACATAAGGGGGAGGATAGCCACAAGCAAGAAGGATCTCCTGTGGCGTTCTGTTCTGCAGCTTTGTGGAACCAGTCTGTTTATTAGAATTGTGCTCATCAGTTGACCAGTGTGTCATGCAGGGGGTGGGTAATCCTTCTCCATGGACTGTTACCTTGTTGTGGTGGAGAAGCTTGTGTGATCCTGAGATCCTGAGAGCGATGCCGTCTGGAGCTATGCTCCTGGTAGGGTCACCCATGGCGGTAAGGTGGAGGGGAAGGTCTCTGACAAAGATCAATGCAACCAAGACCTCAATGGTGGAATAGGCTGTGGATGATGGCTGACTTTGGTGGAGCGTCACAACTGCTGGGAAGGCAGATGAAGGCTGCAGCAGGAAGGGGTCCCTGGTCGTCTTGGATTCCATGCCACTAGATTCTGACCCAAATCTGTCAAGGACCGTGTGGTGGTTGTCTGTGCACCAGTCTCCCCACGTTAAACAAAGTCACGCACAGGCGTCCTTCATGAGAGGACAGTCATACTCTTTTCGAGTGACCACCAATGATGCAGAGGAGCTGAGCTGTATTGTCCAAGATGCTCCACCATTTGAGGAGAATCCTCCCCTCCAAGACCACCTCCCATACATCCAACCCTTCCCCCAGTAGGGAGTCGGCCTTCCTGATGAGTTTGTTGATCCTATTGGCGTCTGCGGCCTTCGCCCTGCTGCCCCAGCACACAGCAGCGAAGAAGATGGCACTGGCTTCCACCGATTGGTAGAACATCTGCAGCATCTTACTGCAGACGTTGAAGGAGTGGAGCCTTCTCAAAAAGTACAGCCGGCTCTGTCCCTTCTTGTACAGGGTCTCAGCATTCCTGGACCAGTCCAGTTTACTGTCCAGGTACACTCCCAGGTATTTGTACTCCCTGGTAAACTGCATATCCACACCATTGATGCAGACAGAGGACAGGGGTGTTCCTATCCTCCTATAGTCAACCACTAACTCTTTAGTCATGTAGGTGTTGAGCTGCAGGTGATTCAGCCCACACCACTCAACAAAGTCGTTGACTACACCTCTGTATTCAGCTTCCCTCCCCTCACTGATGCAGCCCACAATTGCAGAGTCATCTGAGAACTTCTGCAGGTGGCAGGAGACGGAGTTATATCTGACGTCTGAGGTGTAGATGAACAGGGTGGGAGAGAGGACAGTCCTCTGTGGGGCCCCTGTGTTGCTCACCACCATGTCCGAGACACAGTTCTATAACCTGACATACTGTGGTCATCCAGTCAGGTAGTTGGTGATCCAGGATACCAATGAAGCATCCACCCGCATCTTCGTCAGTTTGCTAACTAGCAGTGGCAGGGCCAAATGGTGTTAAAAAACTAGCACGAGAGAAGTAAACAAACATGACTCTCACAATGCTTCCTGCTTATCCAGGTGAGCGTTAGGAACGATGGGGCAGGTGATGATGCCGACCTCAACCCTCATCTTTGTTTGGCAAGCGAACTGCAGGGGGTCCAGGTAGGGTTTAACCAGGGGTCGCAGGTGAGTGAGCACCAGTCTCTCCAGGGACTTCATGATGTGTGAAGTCAGCGCCACTGGTCTGAGTCATTGGAGGAGCTGGGGCGCGTCCTCTTTGGTTCAGGAACCAGGCAGGATGTTCTTTCCACATCACAGGAACCCTCTCCAGGCTCAGACTCATGTTGAAGATATGCTGGAGTACTCTGCACAACTGGCTGGCACACACCTTGTGTTCTCTAGGGATGACACCATCGAGACCCGTGGCTTTTACCCATCAAGTCTACTCCGCCATTCAATCATGGCTGATCTAACTCTCTCTCCTAACCACATTCTCCTGCCTTCTCCCCATAACCCCTGATACACGTTTTTAAGATCGCAATTTTCTCCAGTGTAGTTTGTGGATCAGGTTTGACATTTTTAATGAGATTGAATAAACATTTTAAATGTGCTTGTTCACATTATATGGGCCTCGCAGTTATGCCAGCAATTATTGTCCATCCTTAATCGCCCGTGAATTAAATCACTTACTGGAGCATTCAAGTCGGCAGTGAAATAAATGCACATGTGCCAAGAAGGGGCAGGATTAACAGATTAGTTTTTTCACAAGGACACTAATGAACCAGATGGTTTAATAGAACAAACGCGCCCTCCTCGGCTAAATAATACAGCACCCCCTCCCCCATTCATCCCCAACCCAATTACCCGCTTACAAACCAAGATTTATTTAATGTTTACATTTTAAACCCTCTCCACCGGTACTATGGTCCCCTGAAACTCTTGGCAACATGCAAATTTGAAAGCCCAAACATTATTTCCAATCAAAGAACTGGCACCATCCATCCTCTGCCTTTCCCCCCCCCATGCCCTCCCGCCCCATTACTCCCTGAATGTGACTAACGTGCCAAGCAGATTGCTCTATTACGCATTCCTACCCACCAACTAAAATACTGGAAAGCTTGAAGCTATCATCTTGATTGCAGTCAAAAACCAATAATTGACACAATTTTTTCCACACCTTGGCATTGGTCTGAAACTGAGACTAATCTATCAGCAACTTCTGGTGAACTTCGGAACTCATCTCTTCGTCATCATTGACACCATTTTTTTCTAACCGTTCTAATATTATTCTACCCAAAAACATTTTTTACGAACCCCTTTTCCCTCCAGTGGAGTTCTTTTTAATATCAGGTCATTAGCCAGGCTTTTCTTCATTCATCTCAATAATTATATTTCTAATCAGTTGTACATCTTTGATGGCTCAAAATCAAACTTTGCAAGTCAACCTTCCATTAAGTCAAAGAGTCATAAAGTCATACAGTGAGGAAACCAGACCCTTCGTCCCAACTTTGCCCTCATCGACCATCATGTCCCATCTGCACTAGTCCCATCGGCCTGCGTTTGGACCAACATGTCCCATCTACACTATCCCACCTGCCTGTGAATGGCCCATACCCTCCAAATCTGTCCTATCCATATACCTGTCTAATTGTTTCTTCAGGCATTTTGGGCCACACTGTTTGGATAAAGGAGGGTCCCATGAATTACAACTCTCATTGTATTTCCTACCCCATTTAATGTTTGGCCTGCTTCCTCCATTAATGGGCACAGATTAGACTAAACTGACCATTTTTTTCTAGGATATAAATTTAAATATAATTTTCAGCTGAATGGTTACCACCATAAAACCATATAACCATATAACAATTACAGCACGGAAACAGGCCCTCTCGGCCCTGTCCAGTCCATGCCGACCATTGTTTTCCTCTAGTCCCATCTACCTGCACTCAGACCATACCCCTCCATTCCCTTCACGTCCATATACCTAATCCACTTTACTTTTTACTTCTACACTTAGGTGAACAAAGTAAGATAACATCCAATACGCCTTGTGACCATGGAAACTTAATAAGTGGAGGTGTCACACACGGTGTGCAGCAGTCCAGAAGCTTGGGTACTTTGTTTAAAGTGTTCCTGCTGCTACCATGGGTGTGGCTGCACTTGCCGAAACAAGTTATCGCAAAAGTAAGATGGGTCAGAGTCACAGAGGGAAGGCTTTGTCCTTCTAGATCAGAGTACCTACTCTCATGGCCTGTCTTTCCCTTCAGAAATTCCAGGCACAGTAAGTTGCCTTAAATAACTAAATCATGATTGATGAGTGGCCGGTGAACATTCATCTTCCCCATCCCGTGTTGTTGTCAGAGGCCAGCCAAATAGTGATGGAGTGCAGTTCAAGAATTGCCATCATCGGGTGTGCAAGAGCCTGGATCAGCACGTGACTACATCAATAATGCTTTGAACACTGAGAATTACTTTTATTGCACTAAGTTAGATTGCTGCACTTAGTCCACAGCCAGTCTCACATGCAAGGTGATGGAGTTGTTCTGCTTGATGAACAATGTTTCAGTTTTTACTCGCTTGGTGCATCTTGTGCTGCCAGCTGGGTGAGTTTTGCCTTTGCGCCCAGTGCTTACATGAAGGAGCTAAAGGCACAGAAGCTGCACTGTTACGGTTGATTTCACAGTCGTCTGTCTTCCTGTCCATGTTATTGACATTTTACGCAGGTTTGCTTCCAGTGGATAGCATCAGTCACTGCCTCGTGCGTGAATTGAAACTGCAAATGCATCTCCTCTACAAAGCTTCCAAGTACATCTGAGTTGCACCATATGCTTCCCAAGTTGAGAGTGAGCACATCCAGTGCAAAACAATGTGCAAAAAAGAAAATGTCACCTTCAACCACAACATCAGCAATCATGCATATCATTGAAAACCTAACAATATTACTTTCGAAAGTTGGCTTTCCGACCCGATATGTCATCTATTCTTTTTCTCTAGAGATGTTGCCTGAGCAAGCTGTTACTCCGACATTTTGTTTCTATCTTCTGTATGATACCATCCAATCTGCATTTTCTTCACATATAAAATAGTACTTTTAATTATCTGAAAAACAAAACTCTGAACAATGTCTTGATGTCACAATTAGTCAAAAGCAACCAAGACAACACAACACTAAAAACCCCAAAGTGCTGGAGAGTAACTCTATGGTTTAGGCAGTATCACTTGAAGACATGAGTAGGTGATGTTTCAGGTCGGGATTCTTCGGCAGAAACAGCACCTATCCACGTGAACATCACCACTCCAAAGACATACAGGTTTGTATGCTAATTGGCTTGGTATAAGTGTAAATTGTCCCCATAGTGTGTAGATAGTGATAATGTGTTGGGGATCGTAGTCATTGTGGACTTGGTACACGGCCTGAAGACCTGTTTCTGCGCTGTATCTCTAAACACGACCCCTCCAAGTCTTCCAGAGATGCTGCCCGACCCATTTGGTTCTCCAATATAATTCTGGGTTCTGTGTAAACCAGCATCTACAGTTTCCTTACGTTGCATATTGCCACAAATGGTCAAATGTAACTTTGGATGCCACGCGTAGTCACAAGCCTGCTGATGCAGCGTTTTCCAAATGTTTGTTCCCCCCAAATTAGTTGCCAGATTTTCCTGTTTTCCTCAGAAAATTTATGCCTGAAAATTTACACTAAAATATATATACTTGAAAGTGCAAGGAAATTTGTGTGCCATATTTATACGATTGACCCATAGGAGTCATTTTCATGAAGAATAATATTTTTCCCATCTGATTTTCTTCCTTAAATCAGATTGCAATATCCATACACTATTTTCTAATTAATTTGCTTTGTGGTCTGATTGAAAGCTTCATAAATTGCTACGCTATGGCCAGTCAATGGAAAGTATCACCTCAAGCAGTGAACAACTCACCATCTTTGTGAAGCCAGCTGTTTATAATTCAGCAGCAAACTCATTTATAAAAAATGTAATCTCCAACTGTTGACCAGAATTGTTCTCCAATATGCTTAAGTAAAAAGGAAGCGTAATAAGGGGAAAACTGCATACTCAAATGTCAAAATGGCTTCTTATCCATTTAATGCATGTCCATCACAGTAATGTATGTCATTCATGAATGAAAGAAGGTCCAATGCTCGCCTAGTGCCAAAATATAAAGATTGGTAACCACCACGGCTCAAAAATAATTTTAAAGTAATTGTCAAAATAATCAAGTTCCTAATGTAACTTTTTCAGTTACATTGGATCATCATTTGGTCACTGATGATTCAACAGCTTCCTGTCTATTTCTTTTTTTCCAAACTGCCTGCAGGGTTTTATTAAAATTATAATGGGGTAAACTGCAAATAGCATGCATGCTGAAATACCCTGATCCACCATTTTGTCTCGACCCTACAAAAAATGGGTCATCGCCAATTCCATTCCAAAAACATGCCACTCCATCCCACCCTCTTATTTTTTTATCTGAAAGCATTCCAAACAGTTTTGTCATGTTTGACCCTCTTTGGGGCAAGTTCTGGATCATAGCCCTATGCCTTCAGTCAGACTCTCATATTTTCCATCTGCAACAGGAAAGTCCCATCACCAGAAAACTCCTGCACTGTTATGCATATTCCCAGTGGCCATACATCTGTTTCTCAATCGCTGTATGAAATAATCTTTCCACGGACAGTATAGTGGTTTTCCTGCAGACAGAAAAATACAGCCTGACAAAAGCCTGAAAATGTGTCCTGAACATTCCTGGGGTCAAACATGTATAGAACAGATAACTTAGTTTAGTTTAGAGATACAACATGGAAACAAGGCCTTTTGGCTCACAGAGTCCACACTGACAATCGGTCACCCATTCATACGTGGTTCTATATTATCTCATTTTTGCATCCACTCTGCATACAATTGGGCCAATTTTACAGACATCGATTTATCTTTGGATGTGGGAGGGAACTAGAGCCCCCCCTGGAGAAAACCCACACAGTCAGAGGAAGAATGTGAAACTCCCCCACTTATAATGCCTAAGGTCAGATTGAACCAGGGTATCTGGCATTGTGGGGTAGTGCTCTACCACTCTGCCACTGTGGCCACCTCTCTGTTTGAAATTCCCTTCAGAAGAAGGAGGTAAGAAAGTGTTATGGAGTGACAGACACAGTGGATAGTAATCCTCACCTTCCATCAAATCCAAAAAAATAATCTTTGGAGCAAACACCTGTCCACAATAACATGGCTTCCAGCCTGCAACCATAATCATTGAAGAACCGCACCATGTCAGGCATCTCCTCCCATGTATGGCCTCACTTAATTCCGCTTAATATATCCACCTACCGGAATTGAACCAAGTCATCCTCAATCTTGAGGACCTGCACACAAAGGAGAGATATAGCTATTAAGCCATCGCCACTGTTGTTGAATTCACTTTCTCTGCTCTGGATACAACAATTCCAATGCACCCCTGGTCAGTTCCCATTCTGAAAAGCAAAGTCATTCAAAATTGTTAACTTAGTCTTATAACGCCATGAAGTCCCATGCCTCCTTCACTCCTGTGCTGTCAATCTATATTGATTCCCAGTTAAGTAGCAATCAATTGTGAAAATTGTCACTCTAATTTAAGTTTCACCCAGAATGTTTTCTGTTCCTCATCTCCAAACTAGAAATCACTTTATCATTCTAGAAAGCTGTACTTGCTGCTTCCAGGCTTGTGTGAATCTCTGGAGTCTATTGCCCCAGAGAGCTGTAGAGTCTGGATCACAGGAGGCATTTAATGAGGTGGCAAATAGTGTTTGAAAGATCAAAGGAACATACTGTAGGTTGAATGGGGAATGGCAGAGCAGAGGACTTAAGGACTGGGACAGATTACAAGAATGGGTTGGGGCAATGTGGCGAATAGGGGCATTGAGTGCTTCAAAGGCCAGGAGACTGATTCGTTGAGTTAGAATATAAGAAAAAGAACAACTCAAGATTGGCTCCTTCAGCCCACAAAGGTGGTTACTCTGAACATCATGCCTAAGTTAAACTGTACCTCTTCCACCTTTTTCAGGAAAGGTGAAAAACTGGATTCGGCGGACTACGGCAGAGGAGGCCACCATTTGGCGGCCCAACGGGTAGGAAGGTGACCCAGCAAAGCATCATGGAGTGCAATTGGGGCAATGTTCACGTAGAACACTAGTGGTCATCTACTGCATCGTGACCTATCACCAGCCATCTTGACTATGTCTTTGCCACTGATCAGTTTAGGCCGGGACGAGGGAGTGGTGGCCTGTCCCACTTAGGCGATTTTTCAGCGATTTCCATGACTGTCAAGTGCCGGCAGTCGCTTGAAAAAACCGGGAACTGGAACGGTGATTGTCAGAGTGGAATACACACACACACACACACACACACACACACACGCACACACGCACACACACACACTCACATCTACACACACACACGCACACACACACACGGCAAAGGTGGGGATAGGGCAAGTGGGGGGAGCCGCTGTCTGAAATTCACACGGTGCAAAAACAAGGTGAACAGACACAACACCGCGATGGACCAGGTGAGAGAGGGGGAGGGTAAGGGGGGAGGGGGGAAGAAGGGGGGGGAAAGGAGGGAAAGGAGTGGAGACAACTTTTAAGAAGCCAAACCACACTTTTAATAAGCCCAGGAGATGCACAAGCTGTGAAGTTCGGCGGCGGAGATTTAACATTACCAATCGATTATCCTTGGTTTTTTAAAACACCTGCTTACATTTTTTCCCGCAATGTGCCAATGAAAATGACCGGTCAGCAAAGGTGATTAACTAAAACTACCTACGACTACCTCAACAACCTACAACAACATGGCGACCCCACTACAACTGCACCTACAACCTACAGGATCATCAATTGTTTCCCCATGGCGACCATTTTTTGGTCACAGAAAATTTTTTCAACGTGATGAAACATTTGCGTGCAATCAAACTGAGGCCGGAGCTAGTTCCCAAGAATGCGGGAACTCCTCGCAACCATGAAGGAAGCTCATCAAGACACCAGCGAACATGTCAGCCAAAGTGGGACAGGCCCATATGCTGACAATTTGCTCAACTCTCCCTCACTTTAATCCACTCGTCAAGCACACGTCATGACTTCAGGACCTGCACCGCCCAACTGGGGAAGCAAGATCACCACAGGAGCGCGTACAGCTGAGAAGAAGCGCACCGCAGAAGCTCAGAGGAAATGAGCCGCGCGCAAGGCTCGGGCGACTCAACGTCTAGTGCAGCACCACCCAACTGTGTCCCATAATGCGGGCGAGCCTTCCGGCCCCGGATCAGTCTCACCAGTCACCTCCGGGACCCACAAACAAAAACACTGAAGTCATGGTCTTCTTTGACTACGAAGGATGAACAACAACAACAACAACAACAACAACAACAACAACAACAACAACAACAATAACATTTCACTGCCCAGCATTGAAAGTAAGCATACCTTACCCCTTCTTTACCACACTATCTACATGTGTTTGCTACCTTTTACATGAGTTTACGAACTTCAACTCCAAGGTCCTTCTGCTCATCAATGCTGTTAAGGGTCTTGCCAATAACTGTATACTCTCCCCTTACATTCAACCTGCCAAGTGCAACACCTCACATGTTGTTTGGTTAAACTCCATCTGTCTACACACCATTTCCACAGCTGACCTACATCCTGCAGTATCTTCTTCTGACAGCCTTCCTCACTCTCTGAAACTCCTCCAATGTTGGGATCGTCAGCAAAGTTGATCACCAACCCATCTAACATTTGCATCCAAGTAATTTATTTATAGCCCTTTCCAGTAATCATGTGATCATTCTAGATAAGTCCAAAATCCTACAACAAAAATTGTAGCAGATGATGCTGACAGTTCAGGATGAAGAACCTGGTACTGATTGATCACCTTTGTGTTTCTGTTCTGCAATATTCACTGTGGAAGCATGTTATGCCTATGTTGATTGAATGAAAAACGTCTATGTTTTGTTTTGCAATTTATGCAGCAACAGGGGAATGATGGCGCGGTTTCAATAATGATCACACCACCAACACCGCAGTAAGATGTGACTCGCATAGTAGGGCACACAGAGGCACAGTGTAGATTATTCTGCTTACAGTGCCAGTAGACCCAGGTTCGATCCTGAATACGGGGTGCTGTCTGTACGGAGCGTTTTGTATGTTCTCCCATGCCTGCATGGGTTTTTCTCCAAGATTCTTGGTTTCCTGCACAATTCTAAGGACGTACAGGTTTGTAGTAATTGGCTTTGGTATATGTGTAAATTGTCCAAAGTTGGCGTAGGATAATGTTAATGGTGCGGGGATTGCAGTGTCGGGTGCATGATTATAGCCAAGGGGCTTGTTTCTCATGCTGTATCTCTAAACTATACTAAAAAAAACTAAAGTATTACTTTATTTACTGTGGTAAGAAATCAAGGACCCGCATGGGCACTGTCCCCGTCTCCTTCCGAGCCACATGTGTGATGACCGCTGTCGATCTCAAGCTTAGTCCCAGTTAGATCAGTCCTGTCTTCAAAAGGAGGAGGTGAGGCAATATCGGGTTTTTTTCCTGCAGTTTCACCTTTGTCTCAAGACGAGGTGGCCGACATGACAGGACTTCCTCCTGGTGCTCGGATTATCCTGGTGGCCAGTCTTTGCCTGTGTGTGTGTGTGTGTGGGTGTATGTGGGCAAGTCCTTTGTCATCTGTGGCAGAAGAGGTTAAGCATCTTATGGCTGTCCCAGCCACTCACTCTAGCCTCTGGTAGAGGCACCGGCAGACTAGGCCCTTCCTTTCCCAGCAGTCAGCCTTGACCACACAGTTGGTGCTGGTGAACTCGGCTCTGTCCCAATCGTTCCGACCTTACATGTATCAGGGTTGGTGAATAGAGTTTGCAGACAACCTCAACATTGGAAGAGTTGCAAACTGTGAAGAAGGCTGTCAGAAGATACAGGTCAGGATAAAGACAGCTGTGAAAAATGCGTGGAGAAACGGCAGATGAGTTTAACCGGGGTAAATGTGAGGTTTTGCGCTTGGTAGGTTGAATGTACGGGGAAAAAGTATACAGTTAATGACAACAACTAGGAGGTGTTTGTATCTTAAAAAGTGTCTCGACCGAAACGTCACCCATTCCGTCCTTCCAGAGATGCTCGCCTGACCCGCTGAGTACTTCCAGCTTATTTATGTCTAATCTTGGTTGCCGTTGTCGTTGTTTTTCCTCGAATGCCTGGGTTTTATAAAGCATAGGCGACGTTTCAAGTGGCCAACCAACAGAATGATGCAATGGAATTGGCCCCCCTGGACCGTCAGCGCAGTTCAAAGGATCTCGAGCGACCCCCCACAGGAGGAGGGCATTGGCAGATCGACGAGTGAACTTATCACCCATAATCACTATCCTCGATCTTAAGTTATTTAAATAACTCTGCACCTCCCAGTATGAGATTTAAACTTATCAATAAAGATTGTATAAATTGTTCATTCCATGGTACATAGAAATAGAACATGTACATAGAGCAGTGTAGAAGATAGACCACAACAACTGCAGTAACTCAGCGGGACAGGCAGCATTTCTGGAGGAGAAGGAAGTGGGTAACATTTCAGGTTGACTCAGAAGAATGGGTAACATTTCAGGTACCATCTTCAGACTCACCTGTCCATGCTGAATGTACTCCAGCTAGTGGTGTCCATCTTCGGTTTCTAAACCAGCAATCTGCAGTTTTCCTTCCTGCACATTGACATAACATCACAGCAACAGACCCTTCAGCCGCATATGTTTCCATGCTGTATCATGTATATTAAAGGTTATTATCAAGTGGGTAATGTAAACATTTTCATCACACTAGCAAACATAAGTTTTCATGGAGCAACTCCACAAAAATATCCCTGGGCGATTAGCTTCAGTCCTTTGCTCCTCCCGTCACACAATTTACCAACAGAGAGAAGGACAGAAGGTGAATAACCTATAAAGGCAGACGTTTCACTTATCGGACCTAGCGTCCAAGTCAAGATGCAAAATTCGGAAAAACATTAATCTGCTTGTGTTAGGATCAGAGTGGCAGGGTAGTTAAGTAAGATAAAAACATATTTAACATAAGTATTAGAGTGTATTTCATGGTCCCAGTGAACGAAGTGATGCGATAGATTAGGTTATGACAAGGCAGAGTGCTTGGTCCACATAGGATGTCGAAGAGTGTGACAAACATCTTAATCTTTCCTGACCTTGCTAGGTCATGAAGGCCTGAATCAAAATTCTATGTAACGAGTTTGGCTTACATCGGTTCATCTTTTCTTGAAATATTACAGTCTCGGGTAGACTGATTGAAAGTAAATTTAGCACTCATGCTCGTATACTGCTGCCAACCATGTGTCATGTTTTTGTGTTGCTTTCCCACATCTACTTCAAGACATAGAACAGAGACTGCACTTTGTGTCGTATTCTCTTTGTACTAGTACAGTTGGTTTCTACAGGCTTCACATTCTGCAACTGTTCTCACTATCTAGCTCACATTTCTTAACTATGCCATGCACATAATTTAGATGTTACAGCCCAGTTTCAATTTGTAACAATATAAATATCCCCCCCTTCTTAAACAAAATTTTTTGCATTAATCACAATCATGGTAATTCATAAAAGTTATAAACATAACAGTTCTGTTCGTTTCAAAATCTCACCTAATACAGTTTTGCTTAAATTGTTACAATTGAAACTGGGTTGTAACATGCAAATTAAGTGCATGATGTAGTCCACAACTTCACATTATTATAGGCATAGAAATTAGGCCCCATTTGGCCTATCCTAGTCTACACCCCAATTCAATCATCGCTGATCTCTGCCTCCGTATGTTCGCATTCACCTGCCTCTCCCATACCGATGACACCTGTTCCAACAAGAATCTATCTCTCTCGCACGCCTTAAAAATATCCACTGACTTGCCCTCCAAAGCCTTCTGAGCAATGAGTTCCCACAAATTCCCACCCCTCTGTACTACAGAGTTCTAATGAAGAACTAGTGAAGTCATACAATCTAGTTAGTGTGAACTGTTTGCAGCCATAATCTATTGTGATGATTACAGAGTTTTAGTTTACAGATTCAATCAGTTATAAATATTTAACTTTGCAGTGTGGTTTAATTGCTTGATTAATTGGCATTGCGCGACAAAATGAACTAGTCTTTTGTTGAACATTTCAGACTTCAGTACCCGATTAAATTTATATTTACAATCGTGGGTCCATATACCACTGCCACCATGGCGTTATGTTTTTTTGCATTGCATTGAGGTCTGTCCTTCAAATAAAGATGGAGACAGCACTTTGTATCATTGGTTCTCTTTCACTATATTGTGGTTTCCTACTGGCTTCTCATTCTGCACTGTTCGCGTTTACTAGATCAAATGACCTTACCACGTCATGCACTTAATGGCATGTTACAATTTAACAATATAACAATGTGGTTTACACAACATTTTATAGGGAATTAGCCATAATTCCTGATGAAGGTTCATTTGTGGTGCAAGGTCCAGATCTTAAAATTCATCGTACATACTACAGGAATTGAGTATAGAAGTAGGTAGGTCATGTTGCAGTTTTGTATTAAGGACCGTTGGTGGAGACCGCATTTAAGAATATTGTGTTCAGTATCTCGCCACCATTTTATAGAAAGATATTGTAAAGCTTTAAAGGGTTTCAGAAAAGATTACGAGGATGTTGCCAGTACGAGAGGGTGTGAGCTACCAGGGAGAGTTGCGAAGGCTGGGATCTCTATTCCATGGAGCACAGGACGATGAGTGGTGATCTTATAAGGTATACAATAATATGAAGAAATAGAATAGGGTAGATGCAGCATATTTACCCAGAGTGAGGGGAATTAGACCAGAGGACCCACTGTAGGTTCAAGGTGAAGGAAAAGAGTTTAATAGGAATCCGAAAGGGTAACTTTTTCACACAAAGGTTGGTTGGGGTATGGAACCGTTGCTAGAGGAGGTAGTTGAGGCTGGGAGCATCCCGTTATTTGAAGAAACAGTTGGACAGATCCAGGATGAGGACAGGTTTGGAGGGATACGGACCCAAGGCTCAGGGCAAGTGGAGGACTAGGTAGCTGGGATATTTGTGGCCGGTGGTGGGGCAAGTTGGGCCATAGGGCCTTTCCACATTGTAATCACGCCTATGACTATGACTCTGTGACCTCTATGATTAAATCCAGGGTTAATAGCCACATGTATTTAACCCAGGGTAGGGGAATCAAGAACCAAAGAACATAGGTTTAGATATTTAGAGGGACAAGATTTTACTTCGGAGTCACGAGAGTGACTACGTTGAATAGAAGACCCGTACATCCGTTGGTGCGTCATGTCGCAGACGCTGGTGCAGTCGGAAACGGGATGAGCAGCAGCGCTCCTCCGAGCGGTAAGTTTAAACAGGTTACCCGAAAAGCTGAAGAATTCAGCGGGTGCAGCAGCATCTAAGGAGTCGAAGGAGAGGCGACGTTTCGGTCGAGACCCTTCTTCAGACTATCACCCTCCATTCCTCCAGCAATTGCAGTTTTCGTTAACAGTTTAAACGGAGGTAAGGTTTTGTTGAAATACTTTACCACAGGTCAATTTTGCGACGGTTGGGAGTAGATATGTTTGCAGAAAGGGAAGAAGGTGTCGGCGAGGCGCTCCGGGGGTAGAAGAGGAGATGTGACCAGGAGAGTGTTTGAGGATGGAGGCACCGTCTGGTACACCTGGTCCGTCTGGCTACACAGCCCAGTGGTTGCGGACCCAGACTGCCGGGGGGCAGTGGAGGCTTGTCAGCTAATGTGGAAGGCCACTGCAAGTCTCTGTGGCCCGTAGATGAGTCGGGCCGTGGAGTTATACCCTCCATAGTAGAGTTCGTTTGCTCCACGCTCTCCCACGTCAAGATTCCTAAAAGAATGCACGACAGGGACCAGCTCCGTGAGGGGAGGGTGCCCAACCAGGCAGGAATGGAGACTAGTGCTAGCAGCACCTGTTTCGGGGCTGCAGAACTATCCTGCCTGTGAGGAGGATGTTCCCAGCTCCGTGAGGAGGAAGTGGTTCCCAAGCCAGGAGATGGAGAGCTTGTGCAGCAGCACCTGTTTCCAGGGCTGCATAATTTAACTAACCTGCCTGTGAGGAGGATGTTCCAGCTGG
>CM069134.1:4938800-5008495 GCA_035221665.1 Okamejei kenojei
AAAAAAAAGTTTTTTTTTGAAATCGGTACTTCGGATCTGTTTTCACTAAGAAAAGACACAAACAAATCTCCCAGATTGTATCTGGAGGGACCAGAGCATCTAAGGGGGTAAGACGGAACTGAAATAAATTTTCATTAGCGAGAAAATAGTATTGTGTCGAGAGCGAATGACACTGCGCCGATAGACAAACACCCTGGGCCTGATGGTCTGCATCCCAGGGTCCTCAGGTACGTCAGCTCTATAAATATTGGACGCATTGGTGCTACATTTTATTCCAATGATTTCAGGAAATAGCACTCAGGCGATCAGTTTCCTGTGGAAAAGGGAAGGACAGACTTAAAGGTATCCCATCTTTTTCAAGAAAGGAGCGGAGAGAGAAAACGGTGGAAAATACAGACCATTAGCCTGACTGCCAGTGTGGGAAATAGACTGGAGTCAATTAATTAAAGAGATACATACAATCGGGGACTTTTGGATAGCAGTAAAAGGATAGTCCAATCAACATGGCGATTTTATGAAAGGAAACAGCGCATGCTTGGCGAATCTGTCGTGGAAATTTTTTGAGGATGTGACAGGTTAATAATGGAAGGTGGGGGGGAGCCCAGTGGAGTAGTGTATCTAGACTTCAAAAGCTATGATAAGGTCACACAGAGGAGACTGGTGACTAAAATTAGAGCACATGGTATTGGGTAGGGTGTTTGAAAATGGACAAGAAAATTGTTGGCAGACTGGAAGCAAAGAATAGGAATGAACGGACCTTTTAAAAGAATGGCAGGCAGTGGCGAGTGGAGTGCCGCAGGGCTCGGTTGTTGGGGCCGCAACTGTTTACCATATATATTAATGATTTTGGAAGAAGGAATTAGGAGCCAACAATAGCATAGTTTGCAGATTGACACAAAGCTGGGTGGCATTGTGAACTGTGAGGAAGGATGTTAGGAGGTTGCAGGTGACCTGGTAAGTAGAGTGAATGTCAGATGCGTACAGATGCAGTATAATATAGATAAATTGAGGCTAACCACTTTGGCACCAAAAACAAGGGCAGATTATATCTCAATGGTGTTAGGTTAGGTGAGGGGGGGGTGACAGCGAGACTGGGGGCCTTGTACATACACCGGCACTGAACAGTTGGCTTACAGGTACAGCAGCGTGAAGAAAAGCTAATGGAATGTTGGCCTTCATAACAAGAGGATTTCAGTATGGGAGCAAAGAGATTCTTCTGCAATGGTGTAGGGCTCTGTGAGTAACCACATCTGAGTAATTGTGTACAGTTTGGTCTCCATAATTGGAGGAAGGACATCCCTTGTGATTGAGGCAGTGCAGCGTAGGTTCAACGAGATTGATCCATGGGATGGCAGGACTGTCATATGGGGAAAAATTGAAAAAAACTAGGATTGTATGCAAGCATTTAGAAGGAGTTTAGAAGGATGAGGGGAGAATTTTATAGAAACATGTAAAATTATAAAAGGACTGGACAAGCTAGATGCAGGAAAAATGTTCCCAATGTTGGGCGAGTCCGGAACCAGGGGCCCAGACTTAGAATAAAGGGGAGGTCATTTAAGACTGAGGTGAGAAAAAATGTTTTCACCCAGAACGTTGTGAATTTATGGAATTCACTGCCATAGAGGGCAGTGGAGGCCAAGTCACTGGATGGATTAAAGAGAGAGTTAGATAAAGCTCCACGGGCTAGTGGAGTCAAGGGATATGGGGAGAAGGCAGGCACGGGTTATTGATTGGGGACGATCAGCCATGATCTCAATGAATGGCAGTGCTGGCTCGAGGGCCAGAATGTGCCTTCCTCTGCACCTATTTCTATGTTTTCTATGTTCGATGGTCAAGATAAGACTTTTAATTATATTGATTTGAATAGCCACATTTGAATAGCCACATTATAATAGGCACATTGTAAAAACACATTTTAAAACCCACATAAAGGGCACTCACCATGTCAGTAAGAACAACGAAGGTGTTATGTAGATATTCCAACTCAGACAGAGTCATGAGCCTACTTCGCCATCTTGCATGTGACTTGAGCAATGTCCACACTTCCGGGTTTTATAGCCCCTCCCCACACCAAAGGGGCGTCACCTTCATGACGTGATTGACAAAGAGAGAATCTCCAACATTTTACTAAGACATTAAAAACTCTTTTATTCTTCATCGATGGGAAAAATGCGTGGCACCTGATTAGCGTGGGGGGACTCTGAGTAAGATGGCTTAAAATCACGGTCCAGAAGTGGTAGTCGTATATCAATATAGAGCACAAACAGGAAGTTGGTCATGATCAGGGCTTTTAATTTATATATCTATATCTGACCAGATTGGACATCATGCAAACAAAGCTTTTCATTTTACTTATGTCAGTCACGTGAGTGATTCCGTGAAGAACCCCAACAGTCCGCAATCGCGTGTCAATTATGTCAAGGCCAGCGCCTGACTGGCAGGCGCGGCGGTTCTGCCAGCGGAACTTTTAAACTTTTCAGGTAAAGTTTTGTTTTCTTACCTAGGTCTGTTATTTCTTGCAATAACCTCTTCTTATTAGAGGTTTCCTTGCTGGATATTGTCCCGCAAGTCGGACGAGCCACGGGAAACCGCAATGGGCTGTGGGACCCGTTCCGGACACGAAGCGGTCGGATATCCCCGGCCGGCGGTTTTTCAGTCGCTGCAATGCGGTCACGGCTTCCAGACTGCTGTGGTTCCCGTGGAAGGGGTAAATTCCAGAGCAAGGCGGTAATCACCACCAAGTCCGCTACCTTGCAGTCAGCGGCTCCAGACGCTGTGGTCCCCAGGACCTGGGGTAAAACAATACAATAAGTCCGTCCAGCCTATGGACTGGACGAGATCAGGCTGGGAGGGTTCCCCTCTCGGATAATGGTTAACCAAATATGGTTGTCCTGGATGGAGTCTCCTAATGGGAGAGGATGCTCACCAAGATACACGACCAACAGGAGGAGTTGTGACAGCACCTGGCCTCCACCCGGCCTCCACGCACCCTACCAGATCTACTCTGTAACCAGGCAGGTAGGTTGGTCTGGCACTTCCGAAACATGGGGTAAGTAGACCACTTACAAGTTGGTAATTTTACACTTGTTTGTGCAACAAACAATGGTTAAGGCATTGTCATCTACTTAGGCGGCATCTAACCATGTAAAACTGCTCTATACTAGCATTCCAAGCAGGTTTGGAATTAGGGCCAGAATTACCTTTGAGGCCAGGTTCAGTATTATGGCCAGGATTGCCTTTCGAGACAGGATCGGAAAATAGGCCAGAGTTGTCTTTCACAGCAGGCTCAGAATTAAGGCCAGGAGTTGCCTTTAAGGCAGGCGGTTCCAAAGTTGTGGAGGTAGGCTCAGTATTATGTCAGGATTGTCTTTCAAATCAGTCTTGGAAAAAGGGCCCAGAGTTGTCGTTTCGATGCCAGCACGAATGATGTGCAGGCCTGGCCTGTTCATTGTGAAAGATGGAGATTGTCCCATTTAACTTGTATGTGCAGTCTAACATTTCCGAATAGAAACTTCGCTACTGACTAACACTGAATTTTCATAAAGATTTCAAAGAATGCTTCCTATTCAGTTCCCATCGGACCACGCTGCTGATGTTGATGCCGCCCTGGTGGAGTGAGATTTAAATTGTCAGTATTAACTCCTGCACAACTCAGCACTTGTTTCAGCCAGCTTGAAATGGTCTGAACCGGACACTTTCATATGTGGCTTTTTTGTGGCTAAGAACCGATGCTACTTCTGAGCCACTGAGTCTCTTGGAGACCTCGATAATAACACCGCAAGAGCGCTACCGCACATACCATAAATCCGTGAGATGTACTGACAGAACAAACTTGTATCCTGACACCCTGGTCTAGCTTTGTTTAATTAGATCATAGAAGTAAATCATAACATCATTCCCGATGACCCATCCTGTCCAGCACGCAGTTTGTGCAAAGTCCTGAACCCTTTGCACTGACACCAGCGCCATGAGCATGACCAACTTTAGGGTAATCTTTGCCAATGACAAGGATGTGTCTGGACCCCACTGACGAAGCAGCATGAGTACCACGGTCACATCCCAGATTTCAGAGTACCTAGGCCTGGGGGGATTGGAATTTTAAAAAATCTTCATAAATCGGGATATTAACGGATTAGATCCTACAGACTGCAGTTCTGACCACAGGCATAGGTACGACGACAGGGCACTCCTGGCACTATTGATGGCACTATAGCTCAACCCTTCATCAAAAATATAACTTGGACAGAAATTCGAGCACATCTGGGATGGAGGCTGTGTGGTATGTAATGTTCCCATGTAAACAAAACTCCTCCCATTTCCTGACATGGGAGGATGTACTGCTTTTTTGTACTATCCCTCCAGGATGATGTGATGACATCCACGGTAGGATTGGATAGTCCCAGACCCAAGGTATGGCCTTCTTATGAATCTGCAAATTAACAGATTAATACGATCATACAACGTGGTGTTGAATCTCCAGTCACAGGGTGCACCAATTAATCATGACGTTTAGGGACTACCATAATAGGCTGTGTAACATTGTCCAAAATGAGAGGGAACCATGGCTGTGTAGGCCAGTCGGGTACCACAAAACTTCCTGAAGCGTGAGTTCTGCTTGATCTTGGTCAAGCACCAACTGATGAGGGAAAATGGGGAAATGCCTGTAAAAAACAGTCCGCCCCAGTGTAGCGAAAACGCATCTACCACTACATCACCTGGATCTGGTTCCCCCCATGGGAAACATACTTCGGTACCTGGAGATTGAGTCTAGATGCAAACAAATCGATTATCTGGCATCCCATACCGAACAACAATATCATTAAATACATCATGATTTAACATTCTCGAGGTATCCATTCTCGAAGAGGAAACCCTCCTGACCGAACTCGTCAGGAGGCGAGTCTATCAGCCGGTGCAGACTTGCTGGTGGCCTTACCCGCCCCTCTGGTGCAGCACGGTGCCCTCAGAATCCAAGTCTGTAGTCGCTGGTCTTGCTAATTAGCGACGTGGTAGATGAACTAGGCTAACCGCGGTCTTTAGTTACTTTTGCAATGGCTCGCCTTGCTCTCAATGATTTCTCCATGCTTGGACTTGTCCTCCTGTAACAAGATTTAACAAGCGCAGAAATGACCTCCAACAAGTTTGACACTTACCTGAGGCTTTTTCAAACTTACCTCTGGAGAAGCGCTGCTCCTCCCAGCCGGTCGCTGCGCCATGCGTCAGATGTAATGACAAGCATGCGGACTGGCGGGGTCTTCACAGAATCACTCATGTGACTCCGAGGTAAAATTTGTAATTGCATTTACACAATGATGATGGGAATGCCCCCCAGCTCAATTATCTTTAACCAGCAAATTCCAGCCAACGTTGTAGTGTGTCCTTATTACTTGAAAGTGTATTACCAACTTCTCTTCCATGCATTAGTCTTCTCCACAGCTATTGACCTTCATATGAAACAGGGTAACTATGTTACTTGATAATTACCTATTATTAAATTAATAGATGATTTGCTACTTGGTAGTAAGCACTCAATGAAAGAGCCAAAAATGGTAATTGAAATGTTCAAAAGTTCTAGGAACAGAATAAATCCATTTGGCCTATCAAGTTTACACCTCCATTCAATCATGGCTGATCTAGCTTTCCCTCCCAATCCCATTCTCCTGTCTTTGCCCAATAACCCCTGACACCCGTACTAATCAAAATTCTGTCAATCTCCGCATAAAAATATCCGCTGACTGGGTCTCCACAGTCATCTGTGGCAACAAATTCCAGAGATTCACCATAGATCACCAGAATGATTTGTGGCTGCATGTATCATAATTTAGTCATTCCCATCATAGAAGCTGCATGGTAATTCTACAGTGGTTTTAATCTTGAAAAAAATTGAGCAATAACGTTTGCCTTGTCATTGTTAAATATTGTTGGGCTCCATAATAATCACATCCTCAGTGCTAGACACACCATTTATGTGTTTCACCCACAGTCATGCAGGATGAAGCAGTGGTGATACATTGGCAAAAGTCCACTGGCAATAGTGCATAGAAGACATATGTCCTGACATTGAGTTGCATGGCATACTGATGAAGCCTAAAGGGCCTGTCCCACTTTTCTGTGTTACTCATCAGAATTCTCCCGAGTTTTCCCCTTGATTTAAACTCGGAGAATTACAGTAACAGCCAGCCGTAGGTACTCGGGGCTATTTTTTTACTCGTGGAAATTTTTCTACAGGTTGAAAAAATGTCCCGACTTACCTGATGCCTCGAGTACCTACGGCTGGCATAACGAGCCGCTACAAAATATCTACGGACTCGCTATGGACTCCTACAGACTCGCTACGGACATTCTCCGAGTTTGAATCAAGGGGAAACTCGGGAGAATTCGTGAGTAACTCGTGAAAGTGGGACAGGCCCTTAACACTGACAGTTTGAGGTTTAATGCAACAGTAATGTCTTCCCTTAAATATAACACCTGATAAGCAGCAGGAGGACTCACCACCAAGATTATTTAAAGGTTCCATCAACAACTTGCAGTGTAATTGCTGTTTGATTTCTTCTTGCAATGGCTGTGGTCCCATTAGTGCTTGCTGTTTTGAACATTTGCAGGGAATAAATCTCTACTGGTTTTCTAGTTCGGAGAACTAGTTCACCACAGGCTTTCAGTGGTCCATTTGCTGAAAGATGTTGTAAATTCATGTGCGGTGTGAGCACCTGGCAATGACACCATTTTGCCAAGTGAATGACAAAATAGTGACTATCTTTGATGGCTTAAACCAGCAACAAATAAGCATAGTGTTATTGAGCTTCTTATAAGAATAAAACTTTTTTCTCTCATGATGACCTGTAAATTGACGTTTGTGATAAACTTGACAACAGCTCCAATTAAAAAAAAATCTAATCCTAGAAGCATTGCATATTTTAAAACTAGAATAAAAAATAGACAATTTGGTTTTATAAGCTACTGTACACAGGAGAATGGAAGTAACATCGGCCATGAAGCTATGCAAAAAGATTAAGCACAAAGGAATGCATGGAAAAACGACAATTAAATAATATTAAGAAAGTGCATAAATTACTTTGTAAACATAATTTTTAGTTGGTAGGGAAGTTTATTCCATCAATTATACAAATGCAAGACTAATATTTTTAAAATAATCTTAGGTGTCAGTTTAGGAACTTGTTTTCCTATCAGAAACCCAGGGACATAGTTCAGTAATCCTGTAGATTAATGCTGATGGATTGATGAGTCACTTCACCTGACCAGCGGAAAAATGTAATTACTTTGTTCTCCAATCAAGTAAACAGAATTTGTCACCCCGTGATAGAGTACTTGAGGAAGAAACATATGGATTGAACTACTGTATATAACATTGTATATTCCCATTCCAAAATACAATCTCACTGGCGCGCAGGAAACATTGAAAAATATTAAACCAGCATCATTTATTTGGTTCATTTTAATCCTTCCTGTCTTCCTGGTGTGATGTGTTACTGCTCTTGGCAGTTACTCTAATAGTATGAAAGATAATAGTAAGATCAAACGAGAACTTACCAGTTTGAAGTTTGATCTTTATTTTATGAGGAGTTACGGTGAGCGATTACGTGAAGAAGCCCCACCAGTGTGCATGCGCGTCAATCTTCAAAGCAGCGGCGTGAAATCACAATAACTACAGTCGAAGTGATATAGTAAGACTCAGAAGACTAGAACTACCAGATGATCTTTGCGATTATGAGGGCCGGGAGCGGAGGTCACGTAATCACTCACTGTAACTCCTCATAAAATAAAGATCAAACTTCAAACTGGTAAGTTCTCATTTAATCTTACAATTTTACTTCAGAGTCACGTGAGTGATTCCTTGAAGATTTCAAAGCTTCGTGATTTCATGCCATAGATCCAATTCCATATGACACACTACTTTGGTTGACACAGGATAAACAAATAATGTATTGAACATTGTTGAAATTATACAATTAGCGTTTATAATAATAAAAGAACAGTAATAACCCCTCTCTCCCAGGGGGAAATTACAAATGAAAAATGCAAACAAAACCCTAAACAGCATGCCCAAATCCTTCCACTGTGAGGACAGGTTTATCATAGAATCATGAAAAGGTTCCTTCACTAGACCATCCTGCGGCCCCCAGGATTTGGTCTAAAGGCACGTCCTGCGCCTTCGCTGTGGATGTTGATGCCGCCCTGGAGATTTAAACATCAGTGTCTACTCCAGCATAATCCAAAACCTGTTTCAGCCACCTAGAAATAGTTTGTACTGTAAACAGAACATCTCCCATTTCTTAATATGAGATACATATTGTTTTTTAGTACTATCTCTCCAGGCCACAGTAATCACATCCATGGTCCTACTCGATAGACCAAGCCCCTGGAACGGTCTGGTCAGTATCTGCAAATCAATGGATTAATACGATCATGTAAAGGGTGACTCTCTCCTGTCACAGGGTGGACCAACAAGTTGCTGCATTTGGGGATAGTCATGAACGGCTGTTTCATCAGACTCAGAACCAATGGGAACCATGGTCGTGTGGGTCAGTCTGGCAAGAGAATGCATCCACTGCTACTGCCCCTGTATCCGTTTCCCATGAGACATATTTAGGTAACTGGTGATTTAACCTGGATGCAAACAGATCGATGTCTGGCAATCCATACCGGGTGACAATTATTTTGAAAACTTTTGGATTCAGCATCCATTCTGTGTTGTCATTAAATTTATGTGACCTGGTGTCTGCCACCACGTTATCTCTATCTGGTAGGTAGATAGCTGAGACCCAGATGTTTCTCGTAATGCACCAGTGCCAGATGAGGTGAGCCAGATTGTCACATGATAATGATTTAATACCACCCATGTGATTGATATATGCAATCGCTGTGGTATTTTCAATCTGAAGGTGAATATGTAAATCATGCATTGTTGAGCAGTATGCTTTAAGGCCATAGAATGCACCCAGCAATAAGTAGTTTATCCAATGCCTCTGCAGGATTATCGCCACTTGCTCACTCCATCTGCCACGACAGCTAGACTCAGTATCAGTGGCTCCCCATCCCAAAGCTCTCACATCAGTTTGAATGAATGACTGAAGGTTGTTGAGTCAGAGTGTCTCTAGTACATCATAAGACGTTAGTTATCCACCATTGCAACTCGGCAATAGCTTCGGCTGGCAACTGCATTGGTCTATCAAAACGACCTGCATGTTCTGTTAGTGCTGGTTCTTTAGCTCGTTGCGCATTCTGATAGTGCAGAGGTCCAAACTGCACTCCAGGGAAAGCCACCACTAATTTACCAATAACACTGGCTATTCATCAGATGGAGGGTTGTTGATCATCTACCAGATTGCTACAGGCCTCCATAATTTCTACAGTTTTGGCCATAGACAAAGTCACTGACATGTTAGTTGAATCAATGATGAACCCCAAATAGTCAATCATTCTAGATGGTACTAATTTAGATTTAGTTGGATGGATGAGGAAACTTAACCTCTCAAACAGGTGTTTGGAACTGACACAGATTCCTCAGCTGCTTCCTGAGTTTTGCCTATGATCAGAACATCATCCAAGTATGCCATTACAACGTGATTCTGAGCATGGAGTAGCCCCAATACTGGTTTCAACAATTTTGTAAATAACCTAGGGGCTGAGGTTAACCCATTGGGCAAAGCTTTAAATTGCCACAGCTGTCTCATCCAACTAAATTTCAAGTATCTACGGCATTGGTGATGAATTGGTACTGAATAATATGCATCTTTCAGATCTATGGTTGCCATATAACACCGTTTTGATACCAGTTGCTAAGCAGTACTGAAATTTCCATTTTAAAATGTTTGTACTGGACATAAGAGTTAAGCCGGGTTAGGTCCAGAATGACTCGACACCCACCATCCTTCTTTTGCCTGGGAAATATATTGGACACACATTGTTGAGGCTGATATGCCGTCCTTTCAATTACCCCTTTTTGAAATAAAATTCCAAATTCGTCATTCACATGTAGAGTCTCTGGTTTTGAAAAAAACAATACCCGACTAGCTGTATATTGTATGGGTGGATGTATTTCTGAAATAAACTTGATTTGAGACACCCAGATACTGTCCAGTATGAAAAGATCTGATGTTATGCAGCACCATTCATCATAGAACAATTGCAACCTACCCCCGACTGGTGACTGATCTCTAGAGGATATATCCTGGACTAGTCCAGTTACTCGTACCTCCATGGTTGCTGGATTTCTCGGTCTCCTGGCCCTGTTATGGGTGCGCAGTGGTGCGTGCCAGAGGCGTGTAGCTGGAACCCCCTGACTTGGTCCTTGACCTGCTCCTGCCTCTGTAGCCCGTCTGAAAGGGTATGGCTTGTGAGGCGGCATCCTGCCCCCGCGATGAGTTTTGATGAGGCCGATTGTTTTACCCTCCTCCTTCAGGTCTTTTACTTGCTTCGCCAGATCCTTCCCAAATAGAAAGTTTGGTGTCTGTACATTAGAGGATCTGCACAAGGCTGCGTAGCATGGGTTCAGCGTCAGCTTGATGCCTACCTTCCGTATGCAATTAATCTCAAAATGAGCATTACACAGCAGGGCCAGCATATCCTGCTGTGTATTTGATAGTAGTGCCCCTTTTACCATCCGCCCAAACGCCGTTATTCCTGCTCCAACCAATTTGAAGACTTTTTGTAGCCTCAGCTCTTGCGCCTGCATGGATGCGCTCATTTGCCCCCAGATGACCCAGTTCACTGTAGGCACTTGGAGCGACGCACAATTAAGGTGAAATTTCCTCCATTATGGAGTCCTGGAGCTGGTGAGAGGCCATATAGTTAACATTGCTGGCCAGGTTTTCATCCATCTCTTCACCAGTTCCAGCCGGTATGGCGAATTTGCTGGCCACATCCGGCACACCTGGAGCATAGCCCATGTGCTTTGGTGCATGCTCTTCTGCAGTGCCACCAACTTCAGGGTCAGAGTCATTCTGCCCTGGCTCTCCCGAGATCATGCTCAAGGGAGGTACAATGCAGCCCTTGAAAAGGCACTGCTGTAATGGGTCCCCATGCAGACTCATAGGCATATTGTTCCTCCTGCCTGTACAGCTCTTTGTCATACGGACCTCTGCCAGAGGTTGCTGCTGAGAGCTGCTGGGGAACCCTGGGGGTATGAAACCCCGGCTGGAACATCTCCTGGTTAAGCATTTTTTCTATGAGGTGCTCCATCTTGTCCAGACGTCCCCAAACCTTTTTATTGGAAGGAGGGGAGTCTTCCTGGCCTGACTCATCAGAGTCGACAGTACTGGACGTTTTCCTTTTGGCCTTCCTCGCGACAGGAGTGGCCTCAGTGCTCTGCAGCACGGGAGTTGCAGACAGTGGCTGAACTGCCGGCAGCTCTGAAGTCGGCGACTCTGGAACCGGCGTCACTGACGCCGGCGTATGCTCGCTGACCGCGGTCCTGTGGGTACGTTTTTTACTCCTAACAGCGGCATCCCTCTCCTTACTTTCTGTCATTTTTTCCATCTTGGATCATTCCTGCTGGTTCCTACAACCAGCCTAACAGAATGCAACTAAACTGCAGTAAAGTTTTAAAAGACTTACCTGCGGGTTTATAACTTACCGCTAGTGGAGCTGCGCTCTCCAGCCCGTCGGTGCACCATCCGTTTGACATAATGACGCGCATGCGCACTGGCGGGGCTTCTTCACGGAATCACTTACGTGACTCCGAAGTAAAATATTATTCCAACTTCAGTTCAGTGGGTTTAAGTAAACATTTCCTTGTTTTGTTTGGTAACATATTCAAGAGAAGCTGCATTATTTTAATTCTAGGCAATGTTGTCCCTTGGTATGAGTGACAACGACTGTAAGAGAATCTTTTGAATCAATTTCACAAGTTCACAAGTTATAGGAGTAGAATTAGGCCATTCGGCCCATCAAGTCTACTCTGCCATTCAATCGTGGCTGATTTCTGCATCCAAATCCCATTTTCCTGCCTTCTCCCCGTAACCTGTGACACTCGTTCTAATCAGGAATTTGTCTATCTCTGCCTTAAATAAATCCACTGATTTGGCCTCCACAGCCCTCTGTGGCAATGAGTTCCACAGATTAACTACCCTCTGACTAAAGACATTCCTCTGCACCTCCTTTCAAAAAAAGCTCCCTCTTTGATTTATCCAGAATTTAGTTGAACATACTTTGTCAGGAGTACTAGTAAAATCCCAAAGGCATCAATCCTTGGGCAGTCATAACTCATATCATTTTACTAATGACCATCACAAGTGATGCATAAACCAAATACCTACACTAGCAGTGTTTTGGGAAGAAATACATGAAAGAATTGGGTATAATGCAATGTAGTCACAGATGAATGCAGATCAATACATCTAATTACAAGAAGAATAACATTTGCAGTGAATGTGTAAATTTTTGCAAGTAGATAAATGGTCACAAGTATGCTGTGTTGCTGAATCTTTGTAATGCAACAAATGATTATTAGTCCAGCAGCAATAAAGACTCCTGATTCAGACCATTGATTTATAATAGAATGGTATAGTATGTGACAGTCTTCCAGATTAATGTGTGGGAAATTGCAGGCCAACTAATGGAGCTGCAACTTCACAGCTCCAGAAACCCAGATTCAATCCTGACTCAGGTGCTTTCTAAGTGCATCTTCTTCCTGACACTGCCTAGATTGACCCCATGTTTTCTGATTTCCTCACATATCCCAAAGACATGCAGTTTGGAAAGTTAATTAGCCACTGCATTTTATCCCTCACATACAGTGGAGTGGTATAATCTGGAGGGTATTGATGGGAACATAGGGAGAATTAAATTAGACAGATTAAAAGAGAACTTACCAGTTCAAAGTTTGATCCTTATTTTATGAGGAGTTACGATGAGGGATTACGTGAAGAAACCCCGCCGGGCGCATGCGCGTCATACTTCAAAGCAGCGGCGTGAAAACACAGAAACCAATAGCCGAGTAACGTAGTAAGGCTTTAGAAGACTCGAACTACCAGATGATCTTTTAGATTATGAGAGCCGGGAGCGGAGGGCATGTAATCCCTCATCGTAACTCCTCATAAAATAAGGATCAAACTTCAAACTGATAAGTTCTCATTTAATCTTACTATTTTACTTCGGAGTCACGTGAGTGAGTACGTGAAGATTTCAAAACTCTGTGATTTCATGCCATAGAAGCACTCCATATGACACACTGCTTCAGTTGACACAGTAGTGAATAAATAATATATTGAAAATTGCTTTGAATTATCCAATAATCATTTATTTAAATAACAATACAGTAACAACCCCTCTATCCCAGGGGACATTACAAATGAAATTTATGAAGACAAAGCAAATCAAATCAACCAGAACCCAAAACAGCATGCCCAAACCCTGGCACTGTCAGGCCAGGTTTATCATAATTTTAGAAAAGTTGATTCCTTAGATCATCCTGTGTCTTAGAACATCCGCTGCATCAACATGCTGCGGATGTTGATGCCGCCCTGGTGGAGTGAGATTTAAACATATGAGTGTCTACTCCAGCAGAATCCAAAACCCGTTTTACCATCTACAAATAGTTTATACTGACACCTCTTATGAGATTTTTTTGTGACTAATGAGCATTGCCGTCTCAGAGCTTCTGAGACTCTAAGTTACCTCGATATATTGACTCAGGTGCTTAACTACACATAACCCTTGGTCAACAGGGTATGCTTTAAACTTAGGGTACAAAAAAGGCTGGAGAAACTCAGCGGGTGCAGCAGCATCTAAGGAGCGAAGGAGATAGGCGACTTTTCGGGTCGAGACCCTTCTTCAGACTGGTCAGGGATCAGGGAAACGAGAGATATAGACGGTGATGTGCAGAGATGATAAAGGGAACAAGCCATTTGTAAGCTGTTTGTGATGTGAAAATGAGAAGCTGGTGCGACTAGGGTGGGGGAGAGAGATAGAGAGAGAGGGAATGTCAGGGCCCGAGGGTTGAGGGAGATGTGGGAAGGGGGAGAAGACAGCTTCTCATTTTCACACCAAAAACAGCTTACAATGGCTTGTTCCCTTTATCATCGATACTTTTTTGCATATCTTTCATTCATTGTTCTTTATCTCTCCACATCACCGTCTATATCTCTCGTTTCCCTGATCCCTGACCAGTCTGAAGAAGGGTCTCGACCCGAAAAGTCGCCTATCTCCTTCGCTCCTTAGATGCTGCTGCACCCGCTGAGTTTCTCCAGCCTTTTGTGTACCCTCGATTCTCCAGCATCTGCAGTTCCTTCTTTAATGCTTTAAACTTACTTTGGTTTCATCCATTCCTGGCCTGCTTTGTTAGATTAAATCATACACATAAAATGTAATTTTATCTGCAGAAGAATACATGCTATCCAGTCGTAACTTCGCAATGTTTGCACTCTTTGCGCCATGAGCTTATCGACTTGAAGTGTTAACTTCTCAAAAGACAATGACATAATTGGAGCCCATTGCCGAAGTAGTGTGAGAACTATACTGACATCCCAGATTTTTGTATATCTAGGTTTAAGAGGACTTGTGTTACAAAATTCCTCTCATGAATTGGGACACTAATGGATGAGACCTAATAGGTTGTTGTTCTGAAACTGCCCTAAATAGGAGGACAAAATACTCCGAGTACTATTAATGGCACTATAACTAAAGTGTTCATCAAAAATGCAACATAGCAAGGAACTCCAATACATCCAGTATGCTTACAGTGTGATCAAATTTATCTGACTGTAAACAAAACATCTCCCAATTCTTAATATGAGACACATATAGTCTACCTGATAGGTAGATAGCTGAGAACCAGACGTTTCTGGAAATATACCAGTGCCACATGAGATTAGCCATATTATCACATGATACTGACCTTTTTACTGCCATGGGATTGATATATGGCACAGCTGTGGTATTATCAATCTGGAGTTGAACATGTAAATTATTCATTGTTAAACAATAAACTTTTACTTCATATAATGCACCTGGCAATTCTAAGTAAATAATACCATGCCTGTGCAGGATCAAATCCTCCTGCACACTCCATCTATCACCACAGCTAGACTCGCTGTCCGTAGCTCCCCATCCGGTAGCACTCACATATGTCTGTAAAAGCACTGAAGGTTGCTGAACCAAAAAGTTTTTGGTAGTTTGTAATTGAGCTATGGCTCTGGTTGGTAACTGCATAGGCCTATCAAAATTACCTGCATGTTCTTTAAGTGCTAGCTCGTTGCAAACTTCAAGAGTGCAGTGGTATAAACAATAACAGTAGCTACTTCCCGGATAGAGGGATATTGTTTTTTCCACAAGATTAGTAGAGAGCTCTCTGATCTCCACAGCACACGGAATCATGACAAATCCCAAATTAACTATTTTTTTAGGATGGCTCTAACTTGGATTTGTTTGGGTGGACCAGGAACCCTACCCTTTCAAACAAAATACAACACATAGTCCTCCGCCAGTTTCGCCACCTCCAACGTGACCCCTCCACTCGCCACATCTTCCCATCTCCCCCTCCCCCTGTCTGCCTTCCGCAAAGACCGCTCCCTCCGCAACTCCCTTGTCAATTCTTCCCTTCCCTCCCGCTCTACCCTTTCCCCGGGCACTTTCCCTTGCAACCGCAAGAAATGCTACACTTGTCCCTTCACCTCCCCCCTCCACTCCTTTCAGGGACCCAAGCCGTCCTTCCAGGTCCGACAGAGGTTCACCTGCACCTCCTCCAACCTCATCTACTGCATCCGCTGCTCCAGATGCCAGATGATCTATATCGGTGAGACCAACTGGAGGCTTGGCGATCGTTTCGCCGAACACCTCCGCTCAGTCCGCAATAAACAACCCGACCTCCCGGTGGCTCAGCACTTCAACTCCCCCTCCCATTCCATATCCGACCTTTCGGTCCTGGGCCTCCTCCACGGCCAGAGTGATCAACACCGCAAGTTAGAGGAACAGCACCTCCTATTCCGCTTGGGGAGTCTGCATCCTCTGGGCTTGAACATTGAATTTTCTCACTGTTAACCCTTGCTGTCTCCTCTCCTTCCCACCTCTCCCTTAGCCCTCGGGCCCTGGCATTCCCTCTCTCTCTCTACCTCCCCCACCCTAGTCGCACTAGGTTCTCATTTTCACACCACAAACAGCTTACAATGGCTTGTTCCCTTTATCATCAATACTTTTTTGCATATCTTTCATTCATTGTTATTTATCTCTCCACATCACCATCTATATCTCTCGTTTCCCTGATCCCTGACCAGTCTGAAGAAGGGTCTCAACCCGAAATGTGGCCTATCTCCTTCGCTCCTTAGATGCTGCTGCACCCGCTGAGTTTCTCCAGCCTTTTGTGTAACCCTCGATTCTCCAGCATCTGCAGTTCCTTCTTTAACACCTTTCAAACAGTTATTTGGTTGCTGAAACAGATTCCTCAGCTGACTGCTGAGTGTTGCTTATGATTAAATATTATCTAGATAGGCCATTACCATGTGATTCTGGGCCAAAAGTAGTGCCAGCACTGATTTCCACTCTTTCTTTAATAGCCTAGGAACTGAGGTTAACTCATTGGATAATGCTTTAAATTGCCACAGCTGTCCCATCCAACTAAATTTCAAGTATCTCCGATACTGATGATGAATTGGTACTGAATAATATGCATCTTTCAGATCTATAGTTGGCATATAACAGCCATTTCACAGTATTGAAGGTGTCCATTTTAAAAATGCCTATAGTGAACATAGGAATTTAACTGGTTTAGGTCCAGAATGCCTCTACATCCCCTTCTTTTATCCGCTGGGGAATATATTGGACACAAATTGTTGAGGATGGTTTATTGTCCTCTCAATTACCCCTTTTTTGGGACAAAACTATAATTTCTTCTTTTACCTGCTGAGTTTGTGCAGAAACCCCATATGGATCAATTCCTGACAAAAACTGTATTTGAGCTTGAGACAGTGTGTAGTATCAACTGATAAGATGTTATGCAGCACCATTCATAAAAACTAATTGCAACCTACCTCCAACTGGAGTTCCCAGAATCTTATCCTGGACAGAATGAATCACCTGTACCTCTAGTCGGTTTTTCCTTCTTCCCATATTGGGGTTGTAGCTGGGATACACAGGTGAGTAAACCGTCGTCCCACTGGCCCCACTCTGCTTGGCCCTGCCCCTGGATCCGTCACCTTTCGCACTGAAACGACCTGCGAGGTGGCATCCTGGCAGAAGGGACGTATGTCTTCATGAGACGAATTGTTTTGGCATGTTCCTCCAGGTCCTTGACTTGTTCGAGGAGGTCCACCCCAAATAAATAATCTGGGTTTGGATATTGGTGGACCTACATGGAGCTGCAACTTCGGGTTCAACGTAGGCATTGCAGAATAGGCCAGCATATCTTGTTGAGTCAGACATCGGTGCACCCTGGACCTTCTCTGAATGCCTGCTGCCAACAACTTGAGGTCGCGTTGAATCTCACTTCTTGTTCCCGCATCGTTGCACTCATTTGTGCCCTTTCTGAGTTCACGGTGGGCAGTTTGAACGTATCCTGGAGCTGGTGAGACCCCATGTAATTTACATTGGAAGCTACAGTTTTCTCAATAGCCTCACCAGTCCCTTCCGCGATTAGCGAAGTTTAATGCTACATCCGGGACACCTGGAGCATGGCTCGTGTGTTCTGGTGTGTGCACATAAGCAGTGACACCAGCTTCAGGGTCAGACTCCTTCTGCCCTGCTTCTCCCGAGTCATGCTCTATGGAGGTCTCATCCAGCCCTAAACTAGGTGCTGGAGAGGATGATTCCCGCTGTTATCCATAAGCGATGGTTTCTTCTTTTGCTGTATGGACCTCTGCGAGAGGCTGTGTGGGAATTGTAGGGCATTCAACCCCAATTGAATTTTTCCATGGCTCTTTAAATTGGGAGCATTTTCCCCAAACCTTTAAATTAAAAGGAGGGAGTCTTGCATATCATCAGACTCATGAGACAAATGAGCCTTTGAATACTTTATTTTGATATTTCTGAGTGCCTTGAAGCATTGGAAATTAATGGAGATAGTTGAGAAATAAAGTTAGCATTTCATTTCAGCTGCAGTAAAACAGTAGCGGGATTTGGAGCCGGCATTTAGCGCAGCCGTTATCTCCAAATCCGATCTAAATAGCGGTAATAGCGGGAGCCGGCTCTAAAGCAGCCGCTATCTGCCAACCCAATCTAAAAGAGGTAACTGCGGTCCCCGCACGTTCCACTCCATTACCGCAATTTAACAATATTTAATTAGCAACTCTGGCTGGCTCTGCGAGACTTACAGAGTTTAATAAACACTTGCAGGAAAGGCTTAATATTGGCTTACCTGCGGGTTACTACTTACCTGCTGGTGGAGCTGCAATCTCCAGCCGGTCGGTGCGACATGCGTCGACGTAATGACGCGCATGCGCCTGGCGGGGCTTCTTCACATAGTCACTCACGTGACTCCAAAGTAAAATTGGGATTAGTGTAAATGGGTATTTGATGGTCAACAGAGTTGGTGGCCCAAAGCACCTGCTTCCATGATCTACAAATGTATAGACACTATAATTAAATGGGTTGCATCTATGCATTGAGATTTTAATCAACACTAGGGCAAGGTTTGCACAGTAAGGTGCAACAATATAGTAAGATTAAACGAGAACTTACCAGTATGAAGTTTGATCATTATTTTATGAGGAGTTACGATGAGCGATTACGTGAAGAAGGTCGTCCCCACGCATGCGCGTCAATTTTCAAAGCAGCGGTGTGAAATCACAGAAAAAGTTGTTGAACTAAAATAGTAAGATTAGATTTGACTAGAACTTACAGAAAGATTGTTATGTTATGAGTGTCGGGAGCGGAGGGCATGTAATCGCTCATCGTAATGCCTCATAAAATAACAATCAAACTTCAAACTGCTAAGTTCTCATTTAATCTTACTATTTTACTTCAGAGTCACTTGAGTGACTATGTGAAGATTTTGAAGCTCTGTGATTTCATGCCGAGGAACGAGTCCACGCGTCCAACTGCATCAATTTACCAGGATGAGTGAGAAAAATTAATGCATTCAAACATGACATGGTTAAACAATACTGATGCTTTAATAACAAAAAGAAAATTAACAGTGACCCCTCTCACCCAGGGGGAAACTGTGAAACAGAACTTAAAACAGAATGAACAAAAATCTCCGGTCTGGCGATAGGCTTATTATAAAACCTTTGTTACGTCTGCTCATTCGACCATCTTGCAACGCCGCTAGAATGTGGTCAAGAGGGACATCCATATCCCTTGCTGCTGATGTTGGTGCAGCCCTGGTGGAATGAGGTTTAAAAGTGTCAGTGTCCACTCCTGCACACGGCAGAACCTGTTTAATCCTTCTAGAGATGGTCTGCACCATAACCTTTTTATGAGATTTGGTATAGCTAACAAAGAGGGGGTGTTCCAAGCCTCTCAGGCTCTTTGTGACCTTTATGTATTGAATTATGTGTGACACTACACACATTCGTGGATCTGAGGGATATGCCATAAAACTCAATTTGAGCCCCTGTATCCCTGGCCTGCTCTGCTTAACGAGGTCATAAATGGAAAAGGTGATGTTATTACAAGATGTACGCATACAGTCCAGTCTGAGTTTTTGAAATGTCTGGACAGTTGTGCTGAGTCCAGCACCATGAGCATGACTACTTTGAGTGTAAGATGGTGCAGAGACAGGGATGAAGCTGGTGCCCCCTGACGGAGCAGCGTGAGAAACATGCTCACATCCCATATATGTGTGTACCTTGGCCTACGGGGAGTGGAGTTAAAAATGCCCTTCATAAACTTAGTTATTAAAGGGAGAGATTCGACCATGTGGTTCACTTACCCCAGCCATAAATAATTTGACAAAGCACTCCAGGCACTATTAATGGCACTGTAACTGAGCTTGTTATCATGAAAAAGTGATGAAAGAAATTCCAAAACGTCTGTAATAGAAGCTGTGTCATATGAAATATTAGAGCGGGAATAGTACGTCTCCCATTTCCTTCTGTGAGTGAAGTACTGTTTCTATGTGCTCTTCCTCCAGGCCGCAGTGATGACATCTATGGTAGACTCTGAAAGCCCGAGCCCCAGGAACGATCTCCTCAGAATCTGTAAACCAATAAATTTATATGGTCATGAAGAGGGTGGCTTTCCCCTGTCACCAGGTGTACCAACAGATTTATGTTCTTTAATTACACAGCCATAAAAGGCTGTGTAATTAAAGCTAGAACCAGAGGGAACCAATGCTAAGTAGGCCAGTCTGGTACTACCAATATGCCAGAGGCAGAGTCTTGCTGAATTTTGACCAAACATCGACTAATGAGGCAGAATGGGGGAAAAACATACACAAATTTCCAACCCCAGTGCAGCTAGAATGCATCTACTGCTACTGCCCCAGGGTCTGGCTCCAATGACACGTAAATTGGTAACTGATGATTAAGCCTGGAAGCAAACAGATCATTGTCTAGTACACCATAACGAAGGACAATGTCATTAAACACTTCATGATTTAACATCCATTCTTGTTGTAATTGAACTCTTGTGACCTGGTGTCTGCCACCGTATTATATCTACCTGGTAAAAGATAGCAGAAACCCAGATGTTTCTCGCAATACACCAGTGCCAGATTAGATTAGACAACTTATCACAGGATACAGACTTACTTCCTCCCATGTGATTAATGTACGCTACTGCTGTAGTGTTGTCAATCTGAAGTTGGACATGCACATGATGCATGTTGGTAGAAAAAGCCTTTAACCCATAAGTGCTCCTAACAACTCTAAGTAGTTAGTACCATGTGACTGAAGCATCGATGATTCCTGCAGATCCCATCTGCCACCGCAGTTGGAGACGGTATCAGTAGCATCTCATCCTAGCGCATTGGCATCAGTCTGCAGGATAACTGATGATTAAAATAGTAAAATAGTACTAATCGACTAAAATAGTACTAGAACAACACTGAATATTGGTAACCCACCATTGTAACTCAGCCAGGGCTTCAGCTGGCAATTGCATGGGTCTATCGACATGACCTCTATGAAGCTTGAGTGCCTGTTCCTTTGCATGCAGTAAGTTTTGGTAGTGCAAAGGCCCGAACAGAGCAGCTGGGAAAGCCACCACTAATTTTCCAATTATACTAGCCACATGTCTAATAGAAGGTTGATTAACAATGAGTTTCCTGCAGGCTTCAATTAACTCTAATTGCTTGCCCCGAGGTAGCATCACTGACATGTGTACTGAGTTAATGGTGAATCCCAAATAGTCAATTATCATAGATGGCACCAATTTAGACTTAACTGGATGGGTTAAGAACCCCAGTTTCTCAAAAACAGGTTTTGTGGCCGACACAGATAATTCAGCTAATTCCAAAGTCCTCCCAATGATTAAGATGTTATCTAAATATGCCATGATTATATGATTCTGTGCCCTGAGTAGCCCCAGGACTGGTTTTAGCAATTTAGTGAATCATCTGGGGGCTGAGGTTAATCCATTAGGCAATGCTTTAAAATGCCACAACTGCTTTGGGTCCATCCAGTTAAACTCAAAAATCCTCCTGTGATCTTCATGATATGACCACTGAATAGTAAGCATCTTTGAGGTCAATGCTCGCCATGTAGCATCCCTTGGAAAACAGTTGTTTGGCAGTGACAAAAGTTTCCATTGTTTAGTGTTTATACTGCACAAAGGTGTTGAGCTCTGTCAAATCAAGGATAATTCGACATCCTCCATCCTTCTTTTGCCGAGTAAATATGTTGGACACAAACTGGTGAGGCTCATGACTCCACCTCTCAATAACCCCTTTCTTGAACAAAGACTCAAGTTCTCCTTGTGCACTCACAAACAGAAAAGTGCACAAGGAGAACTGAAAACAGAAAAGTGCGGCTAGGTATATGCTGAGTGGGTGCAGGCGAGTCAGAAATGAACTCAATTTGGAAACCTGGTATACTGTGCAGTATAAACGGGTCAGACGTTATCCAATGCCATTCATGTAAGAAAAATTGCAATCCCCCCCCCAACTTCTAATTGATCCATCACAGGCTCACTTACCTTAGTGGTTACCAGTGGTATGGTCTCTGATTCTGCCCCCGAGGTCTTGGGGGCAGGGCTGTTGGAGGACGCCATCCCCACATCTTGAACATGGCCTAAAAAAGACTTCTGTGCCTGTTGCTCGGAACCACGTCCAGCATATCCGGTGAACCATCTGGTATGGACAGGAGGGTAGAGGTGCAGTCGCCGGAAAGATGATACCTTAGGAGGTGCCTTCATAAGGCCAACAGTTTTTGCCTCATCTTTTGTCCAGCTCTTTTACCTGTTTAGACAGGTCTTCTCTGAACAGGAGGTTTGGGGGTTGCACATTCCCAGATTGCACAGCCCAGCAAATGTAGGGTTTGGAGCAGGACAGATGGCATTCTTTCTGAGGCAATTGATTTCAAAATGTGCATTGCACATTAATGCCATCGCGTCCGGCTGAGTATCAGAGAGGGGTACCCCATCCACTGACCTGGCAAAGGCCATGATGCCTGAGGCAAGTAGCCTGAGGATTTTTTGAATTTTTACCTCTTGGGCTCTGACGCCCCCTCCAATGTGTCCCCAGATAGATTGGTTTACAACCAGGACACTAAATGAGGCACAGCTCAGTGGAGTATTATATTTGGCAGTTGTATCCTCCATCGTTTGGTCTTGGAGTTGGTGAGAGGCCAGATAATTTATGCTCATGGTGAGCTCTTCGTCCAATGGCTCCCCTGTAAGGGCAGGGATAGCAAATCTGGATGCCATAGGGTGTACATCCAATGTGTGCCTCTCATGCCATGACGCATGTTGCCCAACTGTGCCTCCATACTCTGAGTCAGTATAACACTGCCCTCGTACTCTCCCCTCATCAGAGAGGGAGATATCCTGTAGCTCTGAGACAGGTGCTGCTGCCTCAGGTTCTCTGTAATCCCCGGGCTCCGATAGCTCCGTCCTTTGGAGCATATCATTCTGGAATAACCTCTCCACTAGGTTTTCCATGTGGGCCAGCCTGCCAATAACGTGCCCATTTAGAAGGATAGGGGACTTCTTCCACCTCCTAGCCCGACTCAATCTTGAGTCCAGGGCCATCACTAGTACTTTTTGGTGGCTTTCCTCCCCGTGGAGTAGCCGACTGCACTTTCTGGCAGCTATCTCTCGCAAGTCTGGTAAGCCGCTGGCTGCTCTGCCAGCGACCCTGAAGGCGAATTCTTTTTTGGCGGCCCGCTTCCGCTGCCCGCAGTCCCGCGGTCTTCCGCAGATGGTTTTGTCGCGGGCCCACTACATTTACCTTGGACATGTCCTCCCGAAGTCCGATGCTGAAAGGTAAGGAAAAAACCCCGAATCGGGAGCAACAACCTCAGTTAAGTTATGAACACTACTACCTGAGCAATTTCAAACACTTACCACTGGAAGGGGAGCGACATTTGACGCCCGTCCAGATAATCAGAAACCGTTGCACAAATGTGTCAGACATAAGGATGTGCATGCGTGGGGACGGCCTTCTTCACGTAGTCACTCACGTGACTCCGAAGTAGAATAGTAAGAATAAACGAGAACTTACCAGTTCGAAGTTTGATCGTTATTTTATGAGGAGTTACGATGAGGGATTACGAGAAGCAACAGCCCGCCTGGCGCTGGCAAACGGACATACTTCAAAGCAAGCGGCATGAAAAACACAGAACAACCAAATAGCCGAAGTAACATAGTAAGGCTCATAATAGACTTAGAACTACCAGATGATCATTTATTTTATGGGTTGACAGGAGAGGAGGGCACTTAATCCCTCATCGTACAACTCCTCATAAAATAACGATCAAACTTCGAACTGGTAAGTTCTCTCGTTTAATCTTACTATTTTACTTCGGAGTCACGTGAGTGACTACGTGAAGATTTTAAAGCTTTCTGTGTTTTTTTATGTCGTAGAATTAATCAGTACGACAGTCCGGCTAAGTAAATACATACATGAGAAACCAGACTAATATTAAGTTTCTCATTCCATAATTAACTTTTTAAATGGTTTAAAGGTGAGAACATATACATAACCCTCCTTATATCCGACGGGAATCATTACAAGTGATAAAAAGAATATAAAGTGACTACATAACGATTATAGGAATAAATAGTAAACAAAAGCCAGGTGACTATAGTGATCCCAACACCGCGTGGACCAAAGCTTGTCATAGTGATGAACAGGTTTATTGTAGAATTTTGAAAAGTTCTTCTTTACGTCCACCCTGCGATTTTTAAAATATGCTCGAGAGGTACGTCCCCCGACCCTTCGCTGCGGACGTAGCTGCAGCCCTGTGGGAGTGAGATTTGAACACATCAGTGTCTACTCCTGCTAAAAGCAACACCTGTTTCAACCATTTTGAGATAGTTTGAACTGAAGCTTGTTTCTGTGTGTGTTTTTTTTTTTACGTAATCATTAAACGTTTTTTTCATTTCCCTCGAAGAGTTTCAGTAACTTTAATATATTGGTTCAAATGTCCTAACCACACACACACAAAGTAGGAAATCAATAGGATAAGCTTGAAAGGTTACCTTAGCTCCAGATCTTCCTGGTCCTGCTTTGTTTCGATCAGACGTAAACATAGAACACAACCACAATGTTATCTGCAGTCACATACATACAGTCTAAACGCAACATTTGTAAAGTTTGCACTCTTTGAGCTGAGAGCAATTGACATTAACATTATTAATTTCAATTTAATCTTTCCAATAACAAATCCTTCAATTGGAGTCCATTGTCTAGTAAGGTAAGTACAATGCTACACACATCCCAAATCTCTGTGTATCTTGGTTTGTGGTGGATTAATGTTTAAAGATTCCTTTCATGAACAATCTAGATATTAATGGGATGTGATCCAATTGATTTCTGGTCAGGACATTAGTCCTAAATAAGATGATAATGCACTGCGTGCAGTGTTAATGGTCTCTCTGTAACATTAAATGGTGCTCAAAATGCAATTTGGCAAGCGGAACTCCAAAACATTTGCAATATCGCAGTTATCATAAGAACTATATTTGACTGTGTGCAAAATTCTTCCCATTTCTTAATATGTGTCATATATTGTTTTTTGTGTGCCTATCTCGCCATGATGCGACTATAACTTCCATAGTTTTGTCCGACAATCCCAGCTCCTGTAGTGGTCTGGTCAAAACCTGCAGATTAATAAATTCATATATGCAAAATATAATGGATAAACTTCTTTAGTTACTGGATTAATCAAAATATCACTACAGTTAGGAATTGTATATATGGTTCTTTAATCATATTCAGCATTAATAGGGAACCAAGGTTGTGTTGGCCAATTTAGGAACTACCAACAATCCAGTGGCAGAATCTTGTTCTATTTTACTTCAGACATTTCTGAATCAAAAGCAAATTGGTGAAAAGCATAAAAGAACTTATTCCCCCAGTTCAATGAAAAAGCATCTACTGCGAGAAACTGGGGCATCTGGATCGTTGTTGTTCCCAAGACACATATTTAGGCAATTGATGGATTAAGCCTTGATGCAAACAAATCAATTTCTGGTAAAACCAAATTGAGTAGAGACAATATTCTTAAATAATGCTGGGATTAAGCATCCATTCCCATGTTATCTTTAAATATCCTTGATCTTTATTCTGCCCACCACATTGTTTTACCTGAATGTAGTTTGCTGAAATCCAAATTTGGCGATCAATACACCATTGCCATATTTCATTGGCCAGACAATCACATGATACTGATCTAACGTCTCCCCCCATGTGATTAATATATGCAACAGCCGTTTTATTGTCTAACTGTATTACATAACATGTAGACCCCTTTTTGAACAGCAATATGCTTTTAGTCCATAGAAAGCACCCAATAACTCTAAATAGTATCAATACCATAACTGTTTGAGCGAGAAACGTTTTACTTCTTGAAAAAACTTTCCTCTACCTCCACAACTGGAGGATGAATCTGTTTTGTTGCCCCCATCCGAGAGCACTAGCATCTGTTTGTAAAACCATTTCAGGCTGTTTGATCAGAATGTTTTTAGTAGCTTGTGGGACATTTTTTAACCCACCATTGTAATTCTTCCAACACAGCTTCTTTTGTTAAATTGCATAGGCCTATCAAAGTGGCCTGCCTTCTCTTTGAGAGCTCTTATTTTGTCCCTTTGAAGATTTTGATAATGTAATGGACCAAATTCTACTGCAGGACAATGCTGCTACTAGTTTACCAATGGTTTTCGCTACTTCTCGGATGGAAGGATAAGGTTTGTGAATAAGATTATTACAAGTTATCAAAATATCCATCGAATTTATCTGTTGGTAAGTTTATTAACATAGTCACTGAGTTAATTACACACCCACAAAAAGTTAATTGTTTGTGCTGGCTGCAGCTTGGGATTTAATTGGATGAATCAAGAACCCTAGCTTTTCAAACAAAGCTCTTTAGTACAACCTGAAACTGAGTTCATCTCAGCTGACTTGATATATACATTAATGATCAGAATGTCATCGAGATAAGCCATAACGATGTGTTTTCTATGTGCTCTTAATGGGCATTTCTAGAACCTGGGTTCAACCAACAGTTTCGTAAAGAGCCTGGGAGCTGAACTCAGTCCATTTGGCAAAGCTTTAAAACTGCCATAATTGTCCCAGCCAATTAAATTTTAAGTACCTCCGGAAGCAACTGATGTATAGGTACAGAATAAAATAGGCGTCTTTTAAATCAATCTTAGCCATATAACAACCTGCTGAAATTAAATATCTTGCAGTATTAAATATCTCCATTTTAAAATGTTTGTATACTACAAACTTATTTAGATCTGTAAGGTCCAGAATAATTCTGCAACCACCATCTTTTTTATTTCTTCGAAAAATATTAGAGACAAATTGATGCTCGTGTTCATAAATTTTTTCAATTACCCCTTTTTCAGATAATTTGTCAATTTCCACATTAATCTTTGCTTTTTCAATTGCAGAAAACACGAAAGCATAAGCAGGTTTATTCTGTACAGGAGGATTAACCCCTTCTTTAAATATAATAGTGGCTCCTGAAACTGCTTGTAATATAAACTGATCAGAAGTAATAGTAAGCCAGTCTTTATAAAACTTTTGTAATCTCCCTCCAACTGGAGATTTATCCGCAGTTTCTTTAAGGATAGAACAAGTCTTGAATACCTCTCCATATGAGCGTGGTGGTCTCCTCCTCCCCGAATACGGGTAAGCATTGGGCTGTGCAGGACGATAATACTTTCTTGACAAATTTCTGCCTCTATTTCCAAAATCAAATCCCCTTCGGGACGAAAAATACCTTTTTTGTCCAAAGACGAAAGGTTTCACACCGCTAAAATATTTAGCTTCTTCATCCAACTCTTTCAGTTGTTTAGGCAGATTTTCTCCAAACAGATACCCAGGAGCTTGAACACCACTTTCTTGACACAGGCTTGCAAACCTAGGGTGAAATATGGGCCGAATCGCCATTTTCCTCATACAATTAATTTCATAGAAAGAATTGCACAATAAGCCCAAAGTATCTTTTTGAATCATATCCATCTCCAATCTCGCCATTTGTCCTCCCAAAGGCCGTAATGGCAGCAGAAATTAGTTTGACGATTTTTTGAAATCTCACTTCTTGAGCTCTCATACTTGGAGTCATGGATGTCCATATCAATGGGATGAGTTAACGTAGGCACTTCCAATGAGGCACAATTTCCTGGCGTTTTTATATAATTCTGATGTTTCAATCATCACAGAATCATGAACGTTGGTGAGATACCATAAAATTTATGTTGGCAGCTAGGTTTTCTTCCATAGCCTCACCCACTTCCTTCAGGTATAGCAAATTCTTTTGCTATCCCAGGCACATTTGGCCTTTTCTTTTTACTTTGTGGTGTGCATTCAAAATCCAAATCACCACCAGCAGGGTCTGCCTTCTGCAACCCTAAATCAATTGGGATTTCACCCCATGAGACTTCTTCCGGCCCAAATCCTGGGTCCGGAGTTTCAAACTCCCAACTTGGTCCACAGCCATAATCAGAATAATCAAACCCCTCAGGGCTTTTTTTTTTTTTTTTTTTTGGGATCCTTCTGGGTACTGTGACCCTTGTCCATGATTTTTTGGAGAACTTTCTCCATATGCTCCATTTTTTACCACATAGTTTTATTATCTGGAGGACTTTCAGTATCAGAGTCATCAGAAACCACGGGCCTCTCAGATTTCTTTTTACATTTTTTAGGAGCATTTCCCTCCGTGGTTATTATTTCTGGAGAATCTAGAACTCGCTATCGGGTAAATCAGCGGCCACCGGTATCGGAACCGGATCCGCACTAGCTTCTTGTCCCGTATTTTTATTTTCACCCCGGGAAGATCTTTTTACCCGCAAATTTTTCTTTGCCGATTTCTCCATTTTCTTTATTATCAGTGCTAAATCAGCACGTTACGCGACTCTGAATTTTTACTTTTACTTTCGCTTGCTGGACCCACCCAGCGTACACTAAAGAACGTCCTGATTTGCTGCACTTACCTGCGGGCCGTTCCGACCGCTGCGAGGACCTGCTCCTTACTGCAGCTCCTCCTTCCGCCGTCAGCGTCGACGTAATTCCGTTTGCCAGCGCCAGGCGGGCTCTTCACGTAGTCACTCACGTGACTCTGAAGTAAAATTGAGCTTTTCATGGCATCCATAAATTGCATGATTCAGGACAAACTTTGGAAAATCCAGTTGCAAGATTGAGCTCCATAGTATTCACTTTCTCAGTGCTGGACACACTCTTTGAGGGTTTCACCCATAGTCATGCTGCAGGATGTCACAGTGAAAATATATTGGCAGGTGTCCAATTACAGTAATGCACAGAATAGGCATGTCCTGACATTGAGTTGCATGACACACTGACAGTTTAAGGTTTAATACAACAGTAACATCTTCCCTTAAATATAATGAACTCCTGATAAGCAGCAGGACTGACCACCAAGATTATTTAATCGTTCCATCAACAACTTGCACTGTAATTGCTGTTTGATTTCTTCTTACAATGGCTGTGATCCCATTAGTGCTTACTGTTTTGAACATTCTGTAGATAGGTGCTAACTTTATGCCTTTAGAGAAACAGCGCAGAAACAGGCTCCTCGAGGCACTGAGTCTACGCCGACCAAAGATCACCCCGTGCACTAACACTATCTTACACATTAGGGACAATTTTTATAATTTTACCAAAGCCAATTGATCTACAAACCTGTACATCTTTGGAATGTGGTAGGAAACCAGAGCACCTGGATGAAACCCACAAGGACATGAGGTATGCTAACTTATGATAACCAAAGATCATTGATAATGCAACCACAGGGGATGAGATAATTGGTTTCAAAATCTCTGGCCATCTTTCTTTGTGCTGATAAAGACAAAACACAAAGATAAATCTCAGGTATCTCACCATGACAATATCTTGTTCAGCTGAATCGGGTGCCCTACCAAAATATGAAAATACAGAATGTTCATAAATGGTCCACCAGTATCCAGGATACGACCTAACTACTGGCCACACAGACTCATCCTAGGTGTAATAATCATGAAAGAATACAATGAGGAAAGAGTGTCCCAAAAATTAAACAGCATTGAATTTGGATTCAAAAAAGTCTAGAAGAATTTGGGCGGCATGGTGGCGCAGCGGTAGAGTTGCTGCCTTACAGTGCTTACAGCGCCAGAGACCTTGGTTCGATCATGATTGCGGGTATTTGTATGGCGTTTCAATGGAGAATTGTATGTACATTCTCCCCGTGACCGCGTAGGTTTTCTCCGAGATCTTTGTTTTCCAGCCACACTCTAAAGATGTTCAAGTTTGCAGGTTAATAGGTTTGGTCAAAATTAAAATTTGTCCTTAGAGTGTGTAGGATAGTGTTAATGTGCGGGGATTACTGGTCGGCGCGGACTCGGAGGGCTGAAGGATCTGTTTCCGCGCTGTATCCCCAGGAAAAAATAATTTGGTGAAGCACAACAACGACAACTGCCAAAACCACCAAATCTAACATCTGCCGTGATATTTCAGAGTGGCAGTAATGATGTATTTTTGCAATGTATATTTAATGTCCATCACCAAAAGTATCCCAGGAGTACTAAAAACAATTAAGGTGACTACGTCATGTTGGTCCCAGCTCTTAGGATGGTCATGAGGAAATTGATGAGTGAACCATCACAAAAGATTAAACTATTTGACTTTATCTTCACCAAAGTATTTATTTCAGTTGCACCTGTTCTGGAGCAGTTCCCAAATGATGTCTAGGTTGTTTAGCTAGTGGTTCAGCTGGTTTAATTATTTCTGTTTGAGGATATAAAGCAGAGGATAAATTTCTACACATTTGTCTTTTTTAACTGAGGTTCTAATTGTGTGATCATGGGATTGCAATTGGTTCAATGAGACTATGCCTGGGAACTGAGAATAAATATTGACCTGGTTAATCAACATTAATAACAACCAATTTATCTGATCATTTCCCAAGTGGTATTTGTGAAACCTTGCTTTGTGAAAATCATCAACTGCATTTCTTACATTACACCATGACACGATTCCAATAAAGCAATTAATTCAATGTAAAATATTTAGATTTCAATTGTGACCAATTTGTGGTGCACCTTGAGGATAGTAATCAAATAATACTGAATATTTCTCACATTACAATGGATTAAAAATTAAATAGCTTAATGCTGTAATTGCAGTGGAAGCAATTCTGTGCACCAGTACTGGGTCAGATTGTGGTGGAATGGTGGCGCAGTGGTAGAGTTACTGCCTTACAGCGCTTACAACGCAGGAGAACTGGGTTCGATCCCGACTACGGGTGCAGTCTGCAAAGTCACTTGTTTACACTCAACATGTTAAAGCTAAATCTATCTATATTAATAATAGTCTGATCTTGACCGGTTTTTGCTCGCTGTGCTGTGAGTTCAAAGAGAACACCGCCAACAAAAGCCGCCATTTTTGGCCAGCTCGCACAGAGCCCACCTCCACCTTCTGGGACCAGAGGATTTTTCCCATTGATGAAAAATCAGAGAGATATTACTGTTTTTAACAAATTCCCCATTCTCGCCGCTGCTCCTGCTTGAGGGAGGGGGAGGGCCTATAAAACCAGGAAGTGGTGTGCCTCACTCAGTCTCTGCAAGTTGGAGGAACCAGAGAGTCACATCTCTCTCAGCTCTGAATAGCACTGGACACATGTCTACTCAACTGTGAGTGCCCTTAATGTGGTTTGAAAATGAAAATATGGTTGGTTTGAAGTAAAAACGCACTGCCTGCAAATGTTTGTTTGGGTGCTTTGGCTTGAAGTAAAAAGGCACTACTGCAAATGGTGGCTCGGGTGCTTTGGCTATCTTCCTGTTTGCACTGTATATTGATTTTAGATAAAACGCTACCACTTACGGCTGTGATTTTTGGCCATCTTACTCAATCCCCCTCCACTCAGCAGGTGCAGAGGATTCTTCCCATCAATGACAAATAAAAGTGTTATTAATGTTTAAAAAATGTTGAGAATCTCTTTCCTATCATGAAGGCCACACCTTTTCCAGTGGGAGGGGGAGGGGTTATAAAACCCAGAATTGTGGGTGTGGCTCAGTCTATGCATGATGCATGAGGGAGAGATCACGACTCTGTCTGAGCTGAGAATAAACTGAACTCACTGAGTGTCTACTGAAATGTGTGTTTGGTGTTTTGTGTGGTTTTATGGTGGTATTTCACCCTGCTGGAAACTATAAAAAATAAATGTTATGAAACTGCATTTGAATGTGGTTGCCTTGCATCCTGCATGAAATGGTATGAAACTGCATTTGAATGTGGTGGCGTTGAACTGTGCATGAAATGGTGTGAAGCTGCATTTGAATTTGTTGGCCTTGCACCCTGCTTGAAGTGGTAGGAAACCACTTGAATTTGGTGGCCTTGGACCCTGCTTTAAATGGTAGGAAAATGGATTTGAATTTGGTGGCCTTGCACACTGCTTGAAATGGAATTTCAAAGAATAGCCTTGAGTCAACTGCCAGCCCATCAACCGTGAGTGAGCTGCCAGCACATCAGGCTTGAGGGACTGAGCTGCCATCCCAAGAACCCATACCAGCGCTCCAGAAAGCCCCCCAACAGGCCACCAATATTGGAATTGGTGGAGAGGTGGAATATTGCATCGGGGGACTGGCCCTCCCGTGTGAATATGGGACGCAATGGGTCCCACTTATTCTAGTAGATAACTATAGCCATTGAAACTGTAGGCAATCATTTATTAGAAACATAGAAACATGGAAAATAGGTGCAAGAGGAGGCCCTTCGGCCCTTTGAGACAGCACCGCCATTCATTGCGATCATGGCTGATCGACCCCAATCAATAACCCGTGCCTGCCTTCTCCCCATATCCCTTGATTCCACTAGCCCCTAGAGCTCTATCTCTCTTAAATCCATCCAGTGATTTGACCTCCACTGCTCTCCGAGGCAGAAATTCCACAAATTCACAACTCTCTGGGTGAAAATGTTTTTTCACACCTCTCCTTTATTCTAAGACCATAGCCCCTGGCTCTGGACTCGCCCAACATTGGGAACCTTTTTCCTGCATCTAGCTTGTCCCGTTCATTTATAATTTTTTCTGTTTCTATAAGATCCCCCCTCATCCTTCAAAATCCAGTGAATACAAGCCTAGTCTTTTCAATCTTTCCTCATATGACATTCCCGCCATCCTAGGGATCAATCTCTGTGTAATCATGTTGTGTAGAAAGGACTGCAGATGCTGGTTAAATAAAAGATAGACACTAAAAGCTGGAGTAATTCAACGGATCAGGCAGCATCTCAGGAGGCAAGGAATAGGTGATGTATCGGGTAGAGACCCTTCTTCAAACCTTTTGTCAGAAGCTGAAGAATCAATTCTCATGTTGAACAAGAGTTGAACAATATATTGAAATTAGAAGTGTAGAGAAAGTATTTTGTCTGGAGGAATTTAATATCCAGCACTTAATTTCATCAGCCAGAGTATTGGATATAGAAGTTGGGAGGTCATGTTACAGTTGTGGGAAACATTTGTGAGGCCACATTTAGAGTTTTCTGTTCAGTTTTGTTCACCATGTTACAGGAAACATATTGTCAATCTGGAAAGGGTACAGAGAAATGTTACAAGGAATTAAGAGAGAGTTAGAGCTCTAGGAGCTAGTGGAATCAAGCGATATGGGGAGAAGGCAGGTACAGGTTATTGATAGGGGGCGATCAGCCATGGTCACAATGAATGGCGGTGCTGGCTTGAAGGGTCGAATGGCCTCCTCCTGCACCTATTTTCTATGTTTCAATGTTTCTATGGATGTTGCCAGGAGTCGAGGAGCTGAGCTATAGGGAGCGGTTAAGCAGACCTGGACTTTTCTTGGAGCACAGGAGGATGAGAGGAGATCTTATTTAGGTATATAAAATCATGAGAGGAGTAGATCAAGTAAATGCTCAATAGACCTTAACATTACCATATGTTTATCCAGAGTCGGGGAATTGAGATACAGACAACATGGGTGGGGTGAGGGTGAAAAGATTGAACCGGAATCTGAAGAGCAAACTTTTTACACAAAGGTTGGTAGGTATGTGGATCAAGCTGCTGGAGGAGTTAGCTGAAGGTAGACAAAAATGCTGGAGAAACTCAGCGGGTGTGGCAGTTATGATTGGAAAATGTAAGAAACATTGAGACAGGTACATGAATAGGGCAGGTTCAGAGAGCCACAGAGTTATAAAGGTAACTTCACCAGAAAGATTGCAGCAAATTATAAAGGTGGTCCACTGCCTCCTTTTCGGGGTTAGGCCATTTAGAGTTGGGCAACAAATTCTTGCATTGCCCTTAATGCCTACATTCAATTGAAACATATGAACGAACACACACACACACACACACACACACACACACACACACACACACAAAACTCGACCTACATCATCCTGCCACTTGAATTTATCACTAGGTAAAGGAGGAAGAAAACTGTCAAGTTGGTAAACTTCGGGCCTCACTCACCCAGACCTGCAACGGACCCCAACTACACTACATCCTCCGGAAGATCCACCGCTTCAATCAACAATTCCTATCCCACCTTACCTCCACCAAGGACCTGAAATTAGCCCGCCTCCAGGCCGTTCCAGCCACCGACAATCCCCGACTCGACCGCCCGCAGGCCCCGGGCCCCAACTCTGGCCCGAGCCGCCAGCCTGAGTCCCCCGACTCCATCTTGTCCACGAGGAGCGCCTCCAGGACTCACCAGGACGCCGCCTTCACCGACCTCCACGCCGATGCTGCCGCCGACCTCCACCTGCCTACTGATGACGCCCAGCCCCGCTGCCTGCCCAGTGACTCTGTTTATCTCCCCCTCCCCGATTTCACCGCCCATCACCAGCACAACGCGACTGCCGAACCTCGCCGTCCCCCGGGACCACCTAACGCCATCGCCGCACCGGGCCCATCCAGCATCGCCGGTGTACTGGGCCCGCCGAAGACCACAGCCGCACCCGCCTCACCTTGCATCGCCGCCGGACCGGGGCTACCCGAACATGGCCGCCGCACCGCACCCCACTCATCTCGCCGCCTCACCGGTCGGACCTCCCACCCGCCCACTGGAACCTCCAACGCATCGCCTGCCGACCCCGACTCCACTGCCCGCGGACTCCTACCTTCGAGCCCGCCGACCCACGACTCTCCACCGCCCTCCAGCAGCCCGCAGCCGTCGCCTCACCTGCAGACTGGACTCTACAGTGGGCCTGAAGCCTCCACGTTGCTAACTCCTCCCACCACACTGGGTCCTAGTGCCCGTCTCCCCAGCCCCAGTAACCTTAGTGGCTATTCCACTAGATCTTCCCCATCCCCCCCTACCATGTAACCCCTGCTCTTCCCCACCCACACCACAGCCCCCCATACCCCCCACCCCCTGACCACCCTCCATCCCCCCACCACACAAACACTCCGTCCTCAGTGCACTCACCTGCCTTCCTCCGGCCACAACCCCCATCCTTGCCGTGTGTTCACCATCCCCCCGGACCTCCCCCTCTCCGACACCGAACGGTCTGTCCTCAGCAGAGGCCTTACCTTTGTCCCCCTCCGTCCCCACCTCAATGAGTTCCGTGCCCACCACGACTTGGAGCTCTTCTACCGTCGCCTCCGCCTCACAGCGTTCTTCCACGGGAAGAAGCCCTCGCCCCCCACTGATGATCCCTTTTCCTGTCCTCCCACGTACCCCCTCCACCTGGACCCCCCCTCGTAGCCTTCCGGCTCTAGAACTATTTATCCAGAACTGCCGCCGGGACATCAACCGCCTCGACTTCTCCACTCCCCTGTCTCACTCCAATCTCTCCAGCCCCGAACGTACTGCCATCGACTCACTCCGTAACAACCCAGACTGGGTTATCAAACCCGCCGACAAGGGAGGTGCCGTGGTAGTCTGGCGCATCGATCTCTACAAAGCGGAGGCCATGCGCCAACTCTCGGACACCTCCTCCTACTTACCCCTGGACGATGACCCCACTGACGAACACCAGGCCACCATCTCGAGCACCATAACAGACTTCATCAGCTCCGGCTCCCTACCCTCCCGAGCCTCCGACCTCATCGTTTCCCAGCCCCGCACGGCCCGATTTTACCTTCTCCCCAAAATCCACAAACCTGACTGCCCTGGCAGACCCATTGTCTCTGCCTGTTCGTGCCCCACCGAACACATTTCCACATACCTTGACGCCATCCTATCCCCCTTTGTTAAATCCCTCCCCACCTATGTTCAAGGACACCTCAGACACTCTCCGTCGGCTCCGTGCATTCCATTCTCCAGGCCCCCATCCCCTCATCTTTACCATGGACGTCCAGTCACTCTACACCTCCATTCCCCACCAGGATGGTCTCAAAGCCCTCCGGTTCTTCCTCGACCAGAGGAGCAACCCATACCCATCCACTGACACCCTCCTCCGCCTAGCGGAGTTGGTCCTTACCCTCAATAACTTCTCTTTCGATTCCTCCCATTTCCTCCAAACACAAGGCGTAGCTTTGGGCACACGCATGGGCCCCAGCTACGCTTGCCTCTTTGTTGGGTACGTCGAACAATCCTTGTTCTCGGCGTACCAGGGCCCCATCCCCGACCTCTACCTCCGTTACATCGATGACTGCTTTGGTGTCACCTCCTGCACCCACACACAACTGACTGACTTCATTCATTTCACCACCAACTTTCATCCGGCACTCAAATACACTTGGACCATTTCCGACACTTCCCTACCATTCCTTGACCTCACCATCTCTATTGCAGGTGATACACTCCTGACCGACATCCACTACAAACCCACTGATTCCCACAGCTACTTGGACTACTCTTCCTCCCACCCTGCTTCCTGTAAGGACTCCATCCCCTATTCCCAATTCCTTCGTCTACACCGCATCTGCTCCCAGGATGAGGTGTTTCACACCAGGTCATCACAAATGGCCTCATTCTTCAGAGAACGGGGATTCCCCTCCCCCACTATTGATGAGGCTCGCACCAGGGTCTCCTCCATACCCCGCAACACTGCCCTCTCTCCCCATTCCCCCACTCGCAAACAGGGCAGAGTCCCCCTAGTCCTCACCTTTCACCCCACCAGCCGGCAAAATACAACAGATAGTCCTCCGCCAGTTTCGCCACCTCCAACGTGACCCCTCCCACCCGCCACATCTTCCCATCTCCCCCGCTGTCTGCCTTCCGCAAAGACCGCTCCCTCCGCGACTCCCTTGTCAATTCTTCCCTCCCCTCCCGCTCTACTCCTTCCCCGGGCACTTTCCCTTGCAACCGCAAGAAATGCAACACTTGTCCCTTCACCTCCCCCCTCCACTCCTTTCAGGGACCCAAGCAGTCCTTCCAGGTCCGACAGAGGTTCACCTGCACCTCCTCCAACCTCATCTACTGCATCCGCTGCTCCAGATGCCAGATGATCTATATCGGTGAGACCAAGCGGAGGCTTGGCGATCGTTTCGCCGAACACCTCCGCTCGGTCCGCAATAACCAACCCGACCTCCCGGTCGCTCAGCACTTCAAACTCCCCCTCCCATTCCATATCCGACCTCTCGGTCCTGGGCCTCCTCCATGGCCAGAGTGAGCAAACACCGCAAGTTGGAGGAACAGCACCTCATATTCCGCTTGGGGAGTTTGCATCCTTTGGGCTTGAACATTGAATTTTCTCAATTCTGTTAACCCCTGCTGTCTCCTCCCCCTCCCACCTCTCCCCCAGCCCTCGGGGCCCTGGCATTCCCTTTGTCTCTGTCTACCTCCCCCACCCTAGTCGCACTAGCTTCTCATTTTCACACCACAAACAGCTTACAATGGCTTGTTCCCTTTATCATCGATACTTTTTTGCATATCTTTCATTCATTGTTCTTTATCTCTTACATCACCGTCTATATCTCTCGTTTCCCTGATCCCTGACCAGTCTGAAGAAGGGTCTCGACCCGAAACGTTGCCTATCTCCTTCGCTCCTTAGATGCTGCTGCACCCGCTGAGTTTCTCCAGCATTTTGTGTAACCCTCGATTCTCCAGCATCTGCAGTTTCTTCGTCAACAAGTTGGTAAACTCCTTTTGTGAGATGTTTATAATAAAGTAACTGGCTTTTCTTTTTTCCTTCTCTTTCTTTCCCTTTTTTTCCTCCTCTTCAGGGTCTATCTCTTAATCTCCTTTCTCTAACTCTTCGCCCAAGGGTTCCCTTTCCCTCTGCCACACTTTTTCACTTTCACAACTCTTTTTCACTCTTCTACTTTGTTGATTTTTCTTTCTCTTTTCTTTCTTTTCTAAAGCCTTAAAAAATTAAGGGGTATAATGATTGTAATACTATATATGGGATGTACACTGATGTAACTTACGGTACCTCTAATAAATAAAGATATTAAAAAAAAGTATCACTGGGTCCTGAATTACAGCCAGACCCTTATGACTGAACAAAAGTAATTTTGGTTGGAACTACAGCCAGTTATATTCAACCTATTGTTTCTCGAAAATAACTAAACCATTTACCTGGAGACATTTTTTAAAATGTACTTTCACTGGGATTATTTGCCTATCTTTGTCTATGTTCACATACTGGAATAGGCTTCTTTGGAATTGTTGAATATCTGATTCATCGTGAGTTACGCAAGATGATATTATGCGTTTATTACATATGGAAAAAAATCCAATCCAATTTTGCTGACAATTCAAACTTGCATCTGTTGCTATGTTGAGAGAAGATGCATATTCCAAGAATAGAGGCAATCTATTAATTTAATTTTTAAAGCATTCAATACCATTCTTGAGAAAGGTGGTTGTCCAAAAATCTACAAAAGGTGAATTTAGAGTGCACTAATTGTTTATGTTAAATACACTCCGTACTTCCTTATTTTTTTTATTTTCATTATCGTGTTTCTCATTATTATATTCATTACCATTTATTCTCTGATCTCAGAACTTGAACAAAGGATTGGTGGGACTTTACAAACATGAAACCTTCAATCCAATCTTAATCCCGATCAGTTGCTGCTATTTAGTTTAGTTTAGTTTAATTTAGAGATACAATGCAGAAACAGGCCCTTCGGACCCCCGAGTCTGCACCGACCAGTGATCCTCACACATTAACACTACTCTAGGGACAATTTACAATTTACAATTTTACCAAAACCTACAAACCTGTACGTCTATGGAGTATGGGAAGAACCAAAGATCTCGGAGAAAACCCACGCAAGTCATAGGGAGAAGCTCCGTGCAGACAGCACCCATAGTCAAACCCGGGCCTCTGCCTCTGTAAGATGTAAGGGTCTCTGGTGCTGTAAGATGTAAGGGTCTCTGGTGCTGTAAGATGTAAGGGTCTCTGGTGCTGTAAGATGTAAGGGTCTCTGGTGCTGTAAGATGTAAGGGTCTCTGGTGATGGAAGCGCTCTACCGCCGCGCCACTGTGCCATCCCTATATTATGGGAAGAACCTAGAGCATTTGGATAAAACCCACATGGTGACAGGGAGAACGTGCAAATTCCACAAAGACAGCACCCTAAGTCAGGATTGAACCCAGGTTACTGGAACTGTGAAACAGTAGCTATAGTAGCCTATACAAGGAGGGGCTTCGTGACGGGCCACGGCTGCGGACTGGGAACGCGGCGGGAGGCCTTTATCGAGGTGCCGCGGTCTCGATACCTTCTGGAATGCCATGTAGAAGCCTGGCCGGGCCTCACAGATCGGACGGAAGAGCCAGGCCTCGTGGGTCAGAGTCCGGGTCAGTGGAGTGGCCGCGGCTGGGGCCCCCGGTCGGCACCCATGGAGGAGTGAAGATGGGGGTCGAACTTAGTGGGGACTCGATGTCGGTAGTTGAGCGGTGAAGCGGTGGCAGCGGCGATGCCTCGCGACGTTGGGGCCTCGGCAGTGACGAAGCCTCACGGGTCAACCTGCGGTCGATAGTCGAAGAAGAGTCTCGACCCAAAATGTTGCCTATTCCCTTTGCTCCACAGATGCTGCCTCACCCGCTGAGTTTCTCCAGCACTTTTGTCTACCTTCGTTTAACCATGTTATCCTAGCCAATTCTATTTTTGAAACAGATAATTTAGCTATTAGAGTCATATGGTCACACAGCCTGAAAACTGGCCCTTCTTCCCAACTTGCCTATGCTAACCAAACTGCTCCATCTACACTAGTTCCACCTGGCACATTTGACCCATCTAAACCTTTCCCATCCAAGTGCCTATCCAGATGTATTTTAAGTGTTGTGATAATACCTTCCTCAACAATCTCCACTGGCAGCCTCCTCAGACACCCTCCACCCCCTATGTGAAAATATTGCGTTCAGGTTCCTATTAAACCTCTCACCTTAAACCAATGTCTTCTGGTTCTTCATTCCCATACTCTGGGTAAGAAACTCTGCGCATTCATATATTGTCATATCATCTTCTGTGCGACATTTCACTGTGTAATTAACCATCTCAGTTCCTTTGTTACAATCCTGACCACACTTTTTAAGTAAATGTTTGATAATAAAGCATTCTGGGACACTCTGAGGTCATGAGGGTGCTAAGTTAATACAAGACCTTCATTCCTGATTCCCAAAGGAAATTTGTTATAATCTCCAAACAATCAAACCTGCTCATGAATCAGCACTAAAACAATTTAATAATCGCCTTCATTTCCTTCATGGTTCGAAAATCCCTGGAGATATTTTAGAAGAACACGCAAAGCATTTACATTATTAAGTTACCTACACTCTTTTACAAGCTTGGATCTTGAAAGATTCAATTTCTCCTCTCCATGTCTGTAGAGCGTTTGTACGTTCTCCCTGTGACCTGCGTGGGCTTTCTCCGAGATCTTCGGTTTCCTACCACACTCCAAAGCCGTACAGATTTGTAAGCTAGTTGGCTTGATATAAATTGTAAATTGTCCCTAGTGTGTGTAGGGCAGTGTTACTGTGCGGGGATTGCTGGTCAGTGCGGACTCGGTGGGCTGAAGAGCCTGTTACCGCGCTGTATCTCTAAACTAAATTAAACTAAAACAAGCAAAAGAAACACCATTAAAATGTAACATCATTTCACCAATCTCCTTTTCGAAATCTTCAAGGGATGCTAATAAATGCACAAGGGATAATGTGTTTTAATCTGATCAAAGCTGCTCTGACCTGACCTTGTAAGGAGTTGGAGAGTTAGTGATCATGCAATTTCCTGCAGATGTAGCGACTGAGTTTGATCCCACAAAGCAAAATATGTGCAAAATAACAAATCAAGCTGATTTGTTGATGTTCTGGCAATTAGCCATCAATCTGAACCCAAGCCTTTGAAAACTCAACGATTCCAATAGAGAAATGTTATCAGTTTCTCTGGAAAGTTTGAACCCCAGTTAATTAACCCTCTCAGGAGTTCAAAAATAAATTATCAGAACAAAAATGTGCTGGATGCAATATTTTTGATAAAAGTTGTCAATTAATTTTAAGTACATGCAAAATACTACGTGAAAACGTTAGTGAGGATAATCTTGGCATTGGAAAATGAATGAAAATGTGTTCCTTGTCTATTTCACATGACATTTGAAGTGAATAGAAATACACTGTAAAAATACAAAACAAGATTAACTATCACCCATTGTAAATTGTAACAAGGTAAAAATCTACTAGTGTTCTGAAATTCATGAAAACATTACATTTTAAAAAGTTTAGTCTACATTTTACAAATCAAACAAGGTTGTTATTTGTTTGATCTTATATTAATAAGTCACCATTACAAAATGTGGTATGGGCCTGTCTCACTTACACGACTTTTTTGGCGACTGCCGGCACCCGTCATAGGTCGTTACAGGTCGTTGAAAATCCAGTGGAGACCATACAGGCTTTACCCTGTGACATGTTGCCAGGGTGTCGCCTGTACCATTATGGAATTAGGGCGCTCATGGTGGCATAGCGGTAAATTTGCTGCCTTACAGCGAATGCAGAGCCGGAGACTCTGGTTCGATCCCGACTACGGGTGCTATGTGTACAGAGTTTGTACGTTCTTCCCATGACCTGCGCGAGTTTTCTCCGAGATCTTTGGTTTCCTCCCACACTGCAAAGATGTAGAGGTTTGTAGGTTAATTGGCTTGGTAAATGTAAAATTTGTCTCTGGTGGGTGTAGGATAGTGTTAATGTGCGGGGATCACGGGTCAGCGCGGACCCGGTGGGCCAAAGGGCCTGTTTCCGCGCTGTATCTCTAAACCAAAGTAAACTAAACCAGCAGAACCTCAATGTGCAAATGTACAGTGGCATTCTTGTCTTACACACAATCCAGTATTGTATTCCCATACCCACGCACTTCCTCGATAAACAAGTGTACTGAGCCCGTATGCAAGAGGTGCCATGTTTATGCGCCATTTTCAAAGTCCAGTCCACGCTCTAGTTCTTTTGAGCGGAGCCTGATCCAAGCAAGCCCCTGCCTCCAGGTTCAAAGTAACTCATCCAGCTGAGTCACTTCAAATGGTACATTGGTGTAACAGTCTTTTAAACTTTACTTTGGTATGAATAACCTGATTGCATATTTGGGTATTTTTTGTCAGATTGCGTGACTGTTCATTTCATGGAAACTTAGATTCATAGAAACATAGAAAAATAGGTACAGGAGTAGGCCGTTCTTAAACTGTGACCCCTGGTTCTGGAGTCCCCCAACATCGGGAACATGTTTCCTGCATCAAGCCTGTCCAATCCTTTAACAATTTTATATGTTTCTATAAGATCCCCTCTCACCCATCTAAATTCCAGTGAATACAAGCCCGGTTGACACATTCTTTCCTCATATGTCAGTCCCACCATCCCGGGAATTAACCTGGTGAACCTACAGTGCACTCCCTCAATAGCAACAATGTCTTTCCTCAAATTAGGAGACCAAAACTGCACACAGTAGTCCAGGTGCGGTCTCACCAGGGCCCTGTACAACTGCAGTAGGACCTCCGTCCTCCTAAACACAAATCCTCTCACAATGAAGGCCAACATGCAATTAGCTTTCTTCACTGCCTGCTGTACCTGCATGCTTACTTTCAGTGACTGATTGCACCTCCCCTTTTCCTAATCTGACACCATTCAGATATTAATCTTCCTTCCTGTTCTTGCCAGCAAAGTGGATAACCTCACATTTATGCACATTATACTGTATCTGCTGCCATGCATCTGCCCACTCACCGAATATATCCAAATCATCACAGCTGACACTGCCAACCAGCTTTGTGTCATCCGCAAACTTGAGATGTCACATTTAATTCCCTCGTCTAAATCGTATTTCACAATTTAGTTTACAAACCCAGTTCCAAGGAACAAACACATTAAACAAATAAAATAATTATTGAAGGTAGACAAAAATGCTGGAGAAACCAGCGGTAGAGGCAGCATCTATGGAGCGAAGGAAATAGACGACGCTTCGGGTCGAGACCCTTCTTCATACCTTTGATTTTCCAGCATCTGCAATTCCTTTTGAAATAATTACTGAATGTCAATTACCTTTATACCAGTTGCTGAAAACTTTAGTGACTAAAAACACAAACCAGTGCTTTGAGAAAGCACCACAATGCTCTTTATCTCAATGTTGTGCCACCTCAAAGCAAAAAAACCACAATGAATAAAGATATAAAATACAGATTTACACTTTATATGAATCTAACAAATAATAACATGTTGATTCAAAATTCCATATTATTTGTTAATAAATGAGCAATTAAATTAGGTATTTTTCTTGGTTGATGGAATATGCCCTGTGGCAATATAAATGTTTTGTCCAGCAATTAGATTGTTGGTGCACTAAGCCATAATGTTTCACATTAACATCCAATCAGGTACTGAAAAGAAAAGGTGATATTTACCAAAATGTAGTGAAATCATATTTTAAGGCGGTTAATACCACAAATCAAAATAGAACCCGTGGAGTTATTGACAGGAGATGGACACAAAAAGCTGGAGTAACTCAACGGGTCTGGAGAGAAGGAATGGGTGACGTTTCGGATCGAGACCCTTCTTCAGACTCTCAGGAAATTCAGAACACTCTCCGAAGAGTTACTGAAAGGACCAGGCTAATTTAAACACAACTTCCAACAGATTTTAGACCACTAATATAATAAAAAACACCGTTCATTTGAGGAAGGAACTAAAAAGGTTGATGAGGGCAAAGCCAGTGTGGACTTTGGAAAGGCATTTGACAAGGTTCCACATGGTAGGCTGCTCTGGAAGGCTAGATCGCATGGGATCCAAGGAGAGATAGCTGACTGGAATGAGAAGTGGCTTCATGGAAAGAAACAGAGGGTGATGATCAAAGGTTGTTTTTGAACAGGATGCCTGTGACTTTGCGGTGTGCTTCAGGGATCAATGCTGGGCCCTTTGCTGTTTGTCAACAATTTGGTTGAGAATGTACATGGCACGATTAGCAAGTTATGGAACATTGTGTTATGGGAAACAGAAGTTGCAGAGGAGTTTGAGTTTGAATTTGTGTCTAGTTTATTGTCACGTGTACCGAGTTACAGTGAAAAGCTTTTGTTGCGTGCTAACCAGTCAGCAGAAAGACAATACAGATTCAAATCAAGCCATCCACAGTGTACAGATACATGTTAAAGGGAATAATCCGAAAAACATTTAGTGCAAGGTAAAGGGCCTGTCCCACTAAACGAGTTTACCCAAGAGCTCTCCCGTGTTTAAAAAAAAATCAAACTCGTGGTAAGTACGTAGAATGTACGTAGCGGGTACGTTGGAGCTCAGGACGTCTCTTAGCGGCTCATAACGCTAACGGCAGGTACTCTGGAAACGCGGTAAGCTTGAAGTTTTTTCAACAGTCCCCAAGTGCCTACGAACAGCTGTTACCGTAATTCTCCAACTTAAAGCCAGTAAAGTCCGATCAAAGATAGTCCAATGGTCTCTAATGAGGTAGATATTAGTTCTGAACTGCTCTTTAAGGGCCTGTCCCACTGTATGAGGTAATTCAAGAGTTCTCCAGAGTTTTCCCAGATTCGAACTCGAAAAAGTACGGTAATAGCCATTCGTAGGTACTCGGGGCTCTCGTGGACATTTTTCACAGTGCTGAAAAAACCTCACGAGTTTCCGCATTTCCTGAATTCCTGCTTGTAGCATTACGAGCCGCTACGAGACATCCACAAGCTCCGACGTAACAGCTACATACATTCTGGGTACTTACCACGAGTTTGATTTTTTTTAAAACTCGGGAGAGCTCTTGAATTACCTCGTACAGTGGGACAGGCCATTTAGTTGTAGTCGGATGGTTCAGTTGCCTGATAATAGCTGGGAAGAAATTGTCCCTGAATCCTGAGGTGTGCGTTTTCAAACTTTTGCCGGATGGGAGAGGGGAGAAGAGGAAGTGGCCAGGGTGTGACTCATCCTTAATTATGCTGCTGGCTGTGCCAAGGCAGTGTGAGGTAAAAATGGAGTCAACGGAAGGGAGGTTGGTTTCTGTGATGGTCTGGGCTGCGTCCACAATTCCCTGCATTTTCTTACGGCTTGGATAATGCTGTTCCCAAACCATGCTATGATGCATCCCAATAAAATGCTTCCTACAGTGCATCTGTAGAGGTTAGAGTGTATTGTTGGGGAAATGTCAAACTTCCTAAGCCTTTGAAGGAAGAAGAGGCATTGGTTTGCTTTCCTGGCCATTGGTTCAATATGGGTGGTCCAGGAGAAGTTTTTGATGATATTTACTCCGAGGAAATTGTAGTTTTCAACCATCTCTACTTTGGCACCGTCAATATAAACTGGGGTCTGTGTTCTTCACTTCCTGAAGTCGATCACTATCTCCTTTGTCTTGCTGACGTTGAGAGAAAGGTTGTTGCCTCAACATCAGGACACAAGGTTCTCAATCTCCTTCCTGTACTCGGTCTCATCATTATTTTATATCCAGTCCACAATGGTGGCGTCTTCTGCAAATTTGTAAATTGAAATTCGATTTGTACATGTCTGCACTGTCGTGGGTATACAAGGAGTAAAGGAGGGGGCTGAGAACGTATCCTTGCGGAGACCCGGTGTTGAGGATTACCGTGGAGGATGATTTGTCCCCTATCCTCACTGATTGGGTCTGTTGGTCAGGAGACAGAGAGTGATTCCAGTTTTGCTCAAATGGAAATGGAAACCCTCATCAGAAAGACATCTTACTCAAAGGATCCCGGTACACCAAAGCAACCAGGAACATAGCCATGATCACCAAAGGAAGAGCTTGCAAAAGGTAATTCCAGCTGTCTACTCCAGGTCTGATTATCTTCACAAGATACACCAGTGTGAAAAGAGCACCGCGACAAATATTCATGGAAGTGAATATTTAACTAAGATTTTTATTCAGTACAGATGGTCCTGCAAAAGAGGTCATAAGGCATTATTACATCTCATTTGGGCTCTCTTTTACAATCATTGATGATAAGGGCGATAGCGTGCAAAGGGGCAACTTTGGCTAGATTAAAGGTAATGATCTAACAAATTCCTTGTGAACAGAAACTTCCTATGAAGGAATCCCCGTATTCCATGCGTATTCCCTTGGTTCCGTTGGCAGATAACGCTGCTGATATATGTGGGACTTCATCATTGTCCTGCTCCTCTAGCTCCTGTTGTTCTTCAACACCTGTTTCGCATTCCCTCAGGTTGGATGTTTCTTGGCTGCTACTCCTCTGGCTCCAGATGCTTTCTTCTATTTACCTGGATTATGGAGTTTGCGTCGCACGATGATGAACTCTTTGCGCCTGCTTATTATTATATTTATTTTAGTTTAGAGATACAGAGCGGAAACAGGCCCTTTGGCCCACCGAGGCCACACTGACCAGCGACCCCTGCACATTACCACTATCCTACACCCACTAGGTACATATTACATTTATACCAAGCCAATTAACCTACAAACCTGCACATCTTTGTGTGAGGGAACCGAAGATCTTGGAGAAAACCCACCCAGGTCACGAGGTGAATGTATAAACTCCGTACAGACAGCGCCTGTAGTCGAGATTGAACCCAGGTCTCTGGTGCTTTAAGGCAGCAACTCTACTGCTATGCCACCGTGCTACCCATACAATTTAATTGTATCATTTCAGCTTCTCTCATATTGTTAGAAATTATGTTATAAGCTAACACCAGGAAGAAAACAGGGTCTTAAATTTGTTTTATTTTTTGTCTTGAAAGACTTAAGAAGATGCTTTCAAGCTAGAAATTTCAACAGTATGCGGTATGCTTTGGTAGTAACAGACCTGGGACATAACGTGTTGGGGAAAAGCTCTGGGTTAAAAAGTGGGAACCCTGTGCAGTCAATGGTTGTCTGCAATTGCGGCGGGTGTCAGAAGTTATGCGGAGAAGGCAGGAGAATGCGGTTAGGAGGGAGAGATAGATCAGCCATGATTGAATGATGGAGCAGACGATGGGCCGAATGGCCTAATTCTGCTCCTATCACTTATGACCTTATGACCTTATGACATAACAGGGCCCAAATGCTACTTGTTCCTCACCAAAAATAATATAGATGAAATCATAAAGCAGTACCCAAGTGATGTCCCTGCTGCAGAGGTAAGCTGCAAATTGACAAATATAGTCCATCCTTTGGATTTATACACAAAATAATAGATGTAATTAATATCTGGGTGAATCAGCAAAGAAATGTCCAGGTAATTTCTGACAGTGCACATTGTGTACAGTTCCGGGCAGTTGCCAGAACTAATTAATTCTGTTGACCAGTTTTTCAAATATTCTACTCATAACAAGATGTGACAGGATGGCTACTGATCTATTTTTTTAGATTTTAGCTTTAGAGATACAGCGCAGAAACAGGTCCTTCAGCCCACTGAGTCCAACACATTAGCACTATTAGCACTATCCTACACACAATGGGGACAATTTACACATACACCAAGCCAATTTACCTGCAAACCTTTACGTCTTTGGATTGTGGGAGGAAACCGAAGATCTCGGAGAAAACCCACGCGGTCATGGGGAAAACGTACAAACTCTGTACAGACAGCACCCGTAGTCGGGATCGAACCCGGGCAGCCAGTGCTGCATGTGCTGTACTGCTGCACCACCATGCCACTTTGATCGGGGAAATTATGGAGCTATGACTATTACAGATAAAGCTCATAACATCCCTCAGTTACATATTATAGGTATGGTCAAACCCAAGGACATTATTTAATGACTATGTTCAGCATGTTGGACTGAAGGGATGAGTTATCTCATCTTCCTCCTGCGTTCCCAGCATCAGAGAAGTCAATCTGCAGCCAATTCATTTCACTTCATGTTTTATTAAAGATGTTAATATCCATTAGCTTCAGTCTCAGAGAGTGTCATGGCATGGTTGTCTACCCTTGATTTACAACTTTAGGCTGTGCACACCATACGCAAGAAGAAGAAGTCTCAGAGTGTGAAGCTAGTGGATATTAAGGTCTTTATTCACGTATTATCAAGTAGTTCAAGGTCAACATTTCATAACTAGTGAATTTCCACCTCAATTGACTCAATAGTCCTGGTATGAAAAGGCCACTAAAGGAGGTTTGCTGTTGAGAAAGTAAATAGATTTGTGCGAATTAACAATCCACAAAAGGATATACCTACTCAATTTTCCACATTGTCAGGTAAGTGTCAGTATTGTAATTGTACTTAAATCAATTAGTGATAGTTTGGCCCTGGTCTTGAGTCCAACAGTCAGGATGCCAATGATAGACACAAAATGCTGGAGTAACTCAGCAGGTCAGGCAGCATCTCTGGAGAAACGGAATGGGCAACGTTTTGGATCGGAACCCTTCTAGAGACGGAAAGATAGAGGCATTTGGAATAGTGAAGTCCAAAATGGCCCATTGTTGGCTGGGGAAGATATATGAGGTGCTCACGATCAGTGTTATATCGAGTGAACCGAGTCTCTTGGAGAACTGAAGCTAGATGACAGTAAAGACTTTATTCATCACGACACCAGGCATTCTCCTCGAGACCCTTTCAGTGGAATCTTTTCTAACTCTAAAAGTTCATCATGTTTTTTATTCTCTTGAGAACAAAGAGAATTAGTCAGTGATTCTAGACAACTGACAATAGACAATAGATAATAGGTGGGTACACAAAACCATATAACCATATAACCATATAACCATATAACAATTACAGCACGGAAACAGGCCCTCTCGGCCCTTCCAGTCCGTGCCGACCATTTGTTTTCCCCTAGTCCCATCTACCTGCACTCAGACCATACCCCTCCATTCCCTTCCCGTCCATATACCTATCCACTTTACTTTTAAATGTTAAAATCGATCCTGCCTCCACCACTTCTGCTGGAAGCTCATTCCACAGCCACCACCCTCTGAGTAAAGAAGTTCCCCCTCACGTTACCCCTAAACTTCTGTCCCTTAATTCTCATGTCATGCCCTCTTGTTTGAATCTTCCCTACCCTCAATGGGAAAAGCTTATCCACGTCAACTCTGTCTATCCCTTTCATCATTAAAAGACCTCAATCAAGTCCCCCCTTAACCTTCTGCGCTCCAAAGAATAAAGACCTAACTTGTTCAACCTTTCTCTGTAACATAGTTGCTGGAACCCTGGCAACATTCTAGTAAATCTCCTCTGTACTCTCTCTATTTTGTTGACATCCTTCCTATAATTAGGCAACCAAAATTGTACACCATACTCCAGAATTGGCCTTACCAATGCCTTGTACAATTTTAACATTACTTCCCTACTCCTATATTCAATGCTCTGATTTATAAAGGCCAGCAAAAGGCTGGCGACGTTTCGGGTCGAGACCCATCTTCAGACTGGTCAGGGATAGGTGCAGGAGTAGGCCATTCTGCCCTTCGAGCCAGCACTGCCATTCAATATGATCATTGCTGATCATCCACAATCAGTGCCCCGTTCCTGCCTTCTCACTATATCCCCTGACTCTGATATTTTTAACAGCTCTATCTAACTCTCTCTTGAAAATACCCAGAGAATTGCCCTCCACTGTCTTCTGAGGCAGAGAATTACACAGATTCACAACTCTCTGGGTGAAAATGTTTTTCCTTATCTCTGGTCTAAATGGCATACACCTTATTTTTAAACTGTGGCCCCTGGTTCTGGACTCCTCCAACATCGGAAACATGTTTCCTGCCTCTAGCTTGTCCCATCCCTTAATAATCTTATATGTTTTGCCTCTCATCCTTCTAAATTCCAGTGTCTACAAGCCCAGTGACTCCATTCTTTCATCATATGACAGTCCCGCCATCCTTGGAATTAATCTCATGAACCTATGTTGCACTCCCTCAGTAGCAAGAATGTTCTTTCTCAAATTTGGAGAGCAAAACTAAACACAATAGTCCAGGTGTGGCCTCACCAGGGCCCTGTACAACTGTGAAAGGACAGCTTTTTTCCTATACACAACTCCTCTTGTTATGAAGGCCAACATGCCATTAGCTATCTTTACTGCCTGCTGTATCTGCCTGCTATACCTATACCATTAATCCCTACTCTTTGTTTCCTGTCTGCCAACCAATTTTCTAACCATGTTAGCACTCTACCCCCAATTCCATGTGCTCTAATTTAGTCCACTAATCTCCGATGTTGGGCCTTATCAAATGTTTTCTGAAAGTCCAGGTACACTACATCCACTGGCTCTCCCTTGTCCATTTTTCTCATTACATCCTCAATAAGTTCCACATGAATAGCCAAGCATGATTTCTCCTTCGTAAATCCATGCTGACTCGAACCAATCTTGTTACTGTTATCCAAATGTGCTGCTATTTCATCTTTTATAATTGACTCCAGCATCTTCCCCACCACCGATGTCAGGCTAACTGGTCTATAACTCCCAGTTTTCTCTCTCCCTCCTTTCTTAAAAAGAGGGAAAACATTAGCTGCTTTCCAATCTTGATCCTGAATCTATACATCATTGAAAATGATGACCAATGCATCCACAATTTCTAGTCACCTCCTTACGTACCCTGTGATTCAGACCATCCGGCCAAGGGAATGTATCAGCCTTCAGTCCCATCAGTCTACCCAACACCATTTCCTGCCTAATGTGAATTTCCCTCAGTTCCTTGGTCACCCAGGCCACTAGTACATCAGGGAGATTGTTTGTGGCTTCTTTAGTGAAGACAGATCCAAAGTACCTGTTCAACATCTGCCATTTCCTTGTTCCCCACAATAAATTCACCTTTTTCTGTCTTCAAGGGACACACATTTGTCTCAACTCATTTTTTCCTCTTCACAAACCTAAATAAACTTTTACTATCCTCCTTTATATTCTTGGCTAGCTTCACTCCGTACCTCATCTTTTCTCCCCGTATTGCCTTTTTAGTCACCTTCTGTTGGTCTTTAAATGTTTCCAAATCCTCTTGCTTCCCATTCATGGCCTACCCTTTATTCTTAAACTGTGGCCCCTGGTTCTGGACTCCCCCAACATCGGGAACATGTTTCCTGCCTCTAGCGTGTCAAATCCCCTAATCATCTTATATGTTTCAATAAGATTTCCTCTCATTCTTCTAAATTTCAGTGTATACAAGCCCAGTCACTCCATTCTTTTAACATATGACAGTCCCGCCATCCCAGGAATTAACCTCGTGAACCTACGCTGCACTCCCTCAATAGCAAGAATGTCCTTCCTCAGATTTGGAGACCAAAATTGAACACAATATTCCTGATGTGGTCTCACTAGTTCCATGTACAACTGTAGAAGGCCCCATTTGCTCCTATACTCAACTTCTCTTGTTAAGAAGTCCAACATGCCATTTGATTTCTTCACTGCCTGCTGTACCTGCATGCTTACTTTCAGTGACTGATGAACAAGGACATCCAGGTCGCATTGTACTTCCCCTTTTCCTAATTTGAAACCATTCAGATAATAATCTGCCTTCCTGTTCTTACCACCAAAGTGGATAACCTCACATTTATCTACATTAAACTGCATCAGCCATGCATCTGCCCACTCACCCAACTTGTCCATGTCACCCTGCATCCTCATAGCATCCTCCTCACAGTTCACACAGCCACCTAGATTTGAGTAATCTGCAAATTTGCTAATGTTACTTTAAATCCCTTCATCTAAATCATGAATGTATATTGTAAATAGGTGCGGTCCCAGCACTGAGCCTTGCGGTACCCCACGGGCCCTGGTGGGGCACTGGAAGGTGATATGGGGGTGGGGGATGGGAGGAGGTTAACTAAAATTGGAGAATTCAACATTCGTACAGTTGTCTGATGTACAGGTATGATGATAATCTTGCTTTTAGCAGCATCACAGGCTCAAAGGCAGGCAGACACTCAAAATCTGAGATTATACATGGATCGAGCGTAAAATTCTGCAAGACAGTAAAAAGAAAAACAAGAGTGTGTAGTCACAACTAGAAGATATCCTAATTGTTGATAGATGGAGTAAGTATGGCTGCAACAATGTTTGACATTAGAAATGACAGAATAAGTATGGTCTGGAAGATTCCTCGATCTACGGAGTTCCCAATGATGCAAACATAAGTTGTCTGATGCCTGGTTTGATGTCGGGCAATTAACCTGGCCTCATTATCTTGCATTTGGCAGTTGCCCATAAGAGCCTCTCTTGGTCCTGTTAGTTTACAACCCATATCTCTTGAGCAGAAGTCTCCTGCTGTGGGCCAGAAGCCAGTACTCCAGACAGCACCATTTGTATACAAAGGAGTCTATCAATCTCAAACTGATTACTGTATACAATTAGAACAGGTTTTGTCTTTTGAAGATCATTCTCATTTGTAGTAATGCCTTCTAATTCTACAACTGAATAATTCCCTTCAGTCAGAATTTATCATTGTTGTATATCCATTTAGAGAGTTATTGTCATGCATTATTGAAACAGGCCCTTCAGCCCAATTTGTCCATACAGAGCAAGATCCTTAGCTATGCTAGTCCCATCTGCCCATGTTTGGCAATATCCCTCTAAACCTTTCCCATCCATGGACCTGTCAAAATGTCTTTTAAATGTCATTATATGTCTTTTTTAAAATGTTGTTACAAAGTTCTATGTTAACCCGCTTTCCCGTCCATTACATACACCTCGGGACAATTTACAGAGGCTAATTAATCTACAAACCCTCACAACATTGGGATGTGGGAGGAAACTGGAGCACCCAAAGGAAACACATGCAGTCATAGGGAGAATGCACAAACACCTAATCAACCTTAGGTCAGATTCAAATTTGGTTCTCTGGTGCTGTGAGGCAGCAACTCTACCAGCTGTGCACTGTACCACCATAAGCCATTTCTTCCTAACACACGATCATAACATGCAGCTCTATAAGACTTCTTTAAACTGTATTTGGAGTATTGTGTACTGTTCTGGTCAGTTGATGAGGAATATGTCGAGGCATTGGAAAGGGTGCAGAGGAGGTTTACCAGAATCCCGCCCGGATTCAAGGTTTTCAGCAACAAGATACAGTTGGGTTGTTTTCTCTGGAAGGTCGGAGGTTGAAGGGAGACGATAGAAATATATAAAATTATAAGAGACATAGATAGGGTAGACAGTCAGAACGTTTATCCCCAGGTGGTAATATCCAATACCAGAGGGCATAACTATAAGGTGAGACGGGGAATGTTTTATGGAGATGTGCTGGGCAAGTTTTTTACACGGAGGGTGGTGGGTCCTGGAAGGCATTTTTAGAGGTGGTGATTGAGGCAGAATTGATAGTGGTGTTTAATAGGCTTTTAGATATGCATATGGAAGGGCAGGGAATAGAGGAATATGGATCATGTACAGGCAGATGAGATCTGTTTAACTTGGCATCATGTTGAGCACAAACATTGTGGGCCAAAGGCCCAATTCCTATGCTGCACTGTTCTTTGGTCTACGTTCTATGTGATATGAAATGAATTGGCTGTAGACTAACGTTTCTTATTCTGTGGATCTTAGGGGGAATTTGTGAATATCATACATATAACAATTCTGGCTGAACATATTAACTCAATGACTATTGTAGGGACGAAGGTGATTATAAAAAATGGTGAACACTGTCAATAACATTACAGGTATAGATGTCTCCACCATCGAAGGGAACTACGGGACATGCAGCCCCAAGATGAAACCCAACAACATTATGAACCCACATCACGCTGGTCATGCTTTCATTTCACACCTGCCATCGGTAAGAAGGCGTAGGTGCCTGAAAACTGTAACATCCAGGTTCAGCTATATCCTGATCTGTCTTATTTGCATTATGGACTTGGGGCTTTGTTTTTGTCTTTGGACCATTTGGGTTTTTTTTTTTGTTTTTATTTATTGAGCTTGCTACTGCAAGAAATAATTTCATTGTTCCATTTAATGACATGTGACATTAAAACACTTTTGACTCATTTGATTCTCATGAATCAGAATTATAGAGCACGGATACAATCCTTTTGGCTCAAAGAGGGCACATCACCTATCAAGCACTAATTTACACACACCCTCCACTAATCCCATTTTATTTTCCCCGCATTCCCATCAACTCTCCCCCGATGCTATCACTTTCCCACACATTAGGAGAACTGTACTGCAGCCTACGGATCCACAAATTTAGGATGAAAAAGGAAATTAGAGCAAATATTCCATACATTGACTCACAGAACTTAGAACCTCAACACAAGCAGTTAATTTACGGAACTTTCTTGTTGTTGTTTATTATGAGTTTAAACAAAGTACTATGTTTACATATCTGTCGTGCTGCTGTAAGTAAGAATTTCACTATTCTGTTTTGGGACATATGGCAATAAAACACTTGACTCTTTACAGCACTGGTGGTTATGGTTGAACCTGGGATGCTGGAGCTGCACTAACTACACCACTGCGCTCCTGACCCTTGGCTTTGATTATGCATGTGATCTGTTATGGAGGGCTCTCATGATCTCTATCTGACCAATCCTTTTTATTAAGTACCTGTCTTGCTATATCTTCTAAGAGTGGAACATTGAAGAAGCTGATATCCAGGTTTATTGGGTAATGAGAGTCACTTGGGACGCTACACATTGTGCATTGTCAGACGTGACCTGGAGTCGGCCACTTCTGCAGATCACTGAGCACTCTCATGTTGATGGGTAGAGTCAAAGTTGAAGAATTGTTCCACTCTAAAAGACAGCACTTTGGCCAACTGTTTAATGTGTGTTTACCAATGGTACGGGTTGCCTGTTGTAGACTGCACACTGCCAGTGGAAAGGAAGTTAAGGACAGTGAAGACTTTGACAGCCACTGGCTAAACTTGAAGTGAGCTTCGTAGAAATTGCAGAGAAGCAGCAGTAAGAGGCTACAGCTGACTGGAGTCTCTCAGGCAACCATGTATATCTGATGCACTGTTCCATAGATTAGAGTCAGGAAATCCATTCTCAGCTTATGTTTCCCCAGAGGTATGTCTCATCTCCAGCATTCCCCAGAGGACCCAGCTTCAGTTCATGCTTATTATCTGAGCCCAGTGCATGCCTTCCTTGAGATATGCCATCCATATATAAGCAGCAATAAAAGCACTCATTAAAAAAAAAAGATTAATAATTGATGGATTCCATTACAGAGATATGGTAAGAGGGCACTTAGAAAATCATAACATAATTAGAAAAGGTCAACATGAATTTACAGAAGGGTAATTATTTTTGACAATAGGAAAAGAGCATTTTGAGGTTGAAACCAGCAAGTGGATTACAGTGAATACGTAAGATGTTGATTCCTGAAGGAAATTTTAATAGTATGAAATTAAAACTGTTGTAGCGTGGTGGACGGAGCTTGGTCTATCATGGGAAGAGCACACACCTCCCACGGTCATAAGCAACTACATATGGTGCTGCTTCCAAATAGTGGCATCTATTATTAAAATTCTTACTCTCTAGGCCATGCCCTCTCCTCACTGCTACCATCGTCCCACATGACTCGGGAACAGCTACTTTCCTACAACCATCAGATTCTTGAGCCGACATACACAACCCTAATCCCAACTCGGCAAAGAAACACCACAAATCCCCTCTTGCACTAGCATGAAATTGTTTCGAGTCATAGAGTGATACAGTGTGGAAACAGGTCCTTTGGCCCAACTTGCCCACACCGGCCAACATCTCCCAGCGACACTAGTCCCAAATTAAAGTCAAGAAACCACTTACCTTCCACATTGTCTGCTGTACCTGTACATTCGTTTTCTGCATTTCTTATTCCACCACATCAAGGCTCCTTGATACATTCTCGATATTGGACAGTTTTGCATCACATCAAAAATATTCTGCATTTCAGTGTTTCATATCGGATTCTTCATCTGTCATGTTATTCTTTATGTACTTAACTGTCTTTATCCCTTTGAGAAATCGGATTCCAAGTGTGGTTCAGCAATGTCTTGTACAACTGCAACATAACATCCCAACCTCTATCCTCAATACCCTAATTGATGAAGGCCAATTAACCAAAAGCCTTCTTTGCCACCCCATCTACCTGCAACGCCATCTTTGGACAACTATGTACCTGTACTCCTAGATCCCTCTGCTCTGCAACACTCCCCAGGGTCACACCATTTCCTGTACAGCCTTTGATTGACATCACTTAAAGCAACACCTCACACGTATCTGCATTATATCCATTAACTATTTCTTAGCTGATCAAGATACTGCTGTAATTTTTGAATCCCATCTTTGTTATCTACAATACCACCAACTCTAGTGTCATCTGGAAATTTACTAATCTTGTACCGCACCACCTGCCTGACCACCACGGGGTTGGGAATCGGGACACCATCGCTGCCGTGAGGCACAGCACCAATATCCATGGCCTCTCTGACCATCATTGCCTTCCCGGTTGATCCCAGTCTCTGACCACTGAAACCGCTGCTGTCACAGACTCTCACTGCCTCCCCGAGATCACCAACGACTCTCACCGCCACCACTGAGCCCTCAGCACCTTGCCGGGGCCACCACTGACTCTCACCGCCTCCCCAGGACGACCACCAACTCTCACTGCCTCCCCAGGACCACCACCAACTCTCACCGCCTCCCCAGGACCACCACCGACTCTCACTGCCTCCCCAGGACCACCACCGACTCACACTGCCTCCCCAGGGCCCACCACTGCTGCTGCCGACCCTCACCACCTCACTGGGGTCACCACCAACTCTCACTACCTCCCCGGGGCCACCAATGATTCTCACCGCCTCCCCAGGACCACCACCGACTCTCACCGCCTCCCCGGGGCCTCCACCGACTCTCACCGCCTCCCCGGGACCACCGCCGACTCTCACTGCCTCCCCAGGACCACCACCAACTCTCACTGCCTCACTGGGGTCACCACCGACTCTCACTGCCTCTCCGGAGCCACTAACGACTCTCACTGCCTCCCCAGGGCCCACCACTGCTGCTGCCGACCCTCACCGCCTCACTGGGGTCACCACCGACTCTCACTGCCTCCCCGAGATGACCAACGACTCTCACTGCCTCCGTGGGGCCACTGCTGAGCTGACCAACGACTCTCACTGCCTTGCTGGGGCCACCACCAACTCTCACCGCCTGCCTGGGGTCACCACCGACTCATACCGCCTCCAGGGGGCCACCCCCAACACTTGCCGCCTACCTGGGCCCACCACTGCTGCTGCCGACTCTCACTGCCTCCCTCTAGTCTGAAGAAGGATCTGAACCCAAAACGTCACCCATTCCTGTTCTCCAGTGATGCTGCTTGTCCTGTTGAGTTACTCCAACATTTTGTGTCTTATGCAAGACAGTTTATAATAGCAGTCTTTGATATACCTTCGTATTTCAGCAGTGGGGTCCTGATTCCACCACACAGACTTCTGGCCATCCATGCCTGTCTTTGCTTAAAGGTGTGTGTGTTTAAAATGGGGGTTGGCTCACTATAAACACTCACTTGGAATGAAACAGCAAGTAATTCATTAGTATTTTAATATCCAATGATCCTTGGGCAAGCAAATTTTAAATAAAACCTGGGAACTGACGATGAGGAAAATACACTTGTTCCAAAATGTTTACTCCTAGTACTGCATTCTGCTTTTTTTGTGGAATCTGCCACATCATAAATTCAGAGAAGCATAAAGGCACAGGAAGCTAATCAAAACCATGAACCAGCCCATTAGTTTTGTGTAGTAGAATTAGAGTCACAGAGTGATACAGCATGGAAACAGGCCCTTCGGCCCAACTTGCCCACACCGGCCAACATTGTTCCAGCTACACTAGTCCCACCTGCCTGTGCCAGGTCCATATCCCCCCCCCCCCCCCCCCCCCCCCCCCCCCCCATCCTGTCCTATCCATGTACCTGTCTAACTGCTTCTTAAATGTTGGGGGTAGTCCCAGCCTCAACTACCTCCTCCAGCAACTTGGTCCATACACCCACCACCGTTTGAGTGGAAAAAAGTTACCCCTCAGATTCGTATGAAATCTTTTCCCCTTCACCTCAATTCCCTTACTCTGGGAAAGAGATTCTGTGCATCTGCCCGATCTATTCTGCTCATGATTTATACAGCAATTAATTCAACCCTTTGTCTAGCTCTTCCTCGATACTGCCACAAGTAATTTCCCTCAGGATTTTTTTCCCCAATTCGATTTCGAAAGCCCTGAGAGATTGTGCTGGCAGCACCCTACCAGGCAGCAAGTTCCAGATCAGTATCTTATTATCTTATTCCATCACACTATTTTAGATGGAAAATCTTTTCAGGTTAGTTTCTTCAGAGAAAGTTCCACATAAGTGCTTCTTGGCAGTCATGCCAAATTCCAAAACAAACTCCAGTTCCTTCATTTCCGCTAATTAGCTCCGGCCTGCTGCTTTCCAAATCCAAGCCCCAGTTTCAGGGGTGGATGAGCCATTATATTGTGTGAAGAATAACTGCAGGTGTGGAATACACTTGGTCTTATTCCAGCCACAAGTTTCATGCTGTGCCATTTAGTTACACAGGGAAAGTAAATCACCAAACACTGTTCTCATTCAAGCTCTTAATGGTTTTACTGAATTCCTCTGTGCAATCTTTGTAACAAAGGCACTGATTGATTTACTTTCATTGTCAGTATTACACCACAGCACAGATGTCCATTTCCCCTATTCTTTCTGGACTCATTTATTTCAGCCACTGATTTTTAGTTAACAAATGAATTGTTCTCCCTCACGTCTACAAAGATGATGTTAGTTTACCCCATCCATTTTATTACTCTGTTAAATAGCCTGAATACAGCCATGACTGCTGAAAGCAGAACAAGTTCTTAAATGGTACCCACCCAGGCTTTAGGTCATATCTGAAGGGCTGTGCAACCAGTGTAATCAGGACCACAAATAAATTACAGTAACAAACATATATGTTTGTAACTATACTGGGTCAGAGTACATTGGTCCTAATTTTTCCTATTTTCTACCCTGTTGGGGAATTGAACCCAATTTTGCATTTCAGGGCACTTTTACACTAAAAATGGAATATAATGGTAAGGTATATCATGAATTGCATAACTAAAGCAGTTTCCTTCCATTAGCTGAATTCCCCACCACCTTCCCCAGCATAGACGAGTTCTGCACGAAGGCCAGTTTGAATAAATCACTTCCTCACTGCTACAAACACATTTTGTGCAGCACCGGATGATCGAGTATCCCTGACCATTGATATTCCACAATCAAAGACTATCACTCCATGTGTTGGCTCTGGAGAGGATCCAGAGGAGGTTTACAAGAATAATTCCATAGACTCACAACTCTCTGTGAGAAAAAGTGTATCCTCGTCTCCGTTCTAAATGGCTTATGCCTTATTCTTAAACTGTGGCCTCTGGTTCTGGACTCCCCCAACAAAGGATCATGTTTACTGCCTCTAGCTTGTTCAAACCCTTAATAATCTTAAATGTTTAGCGATGATATGTTTTAATCTGCAATTTGAGAAGGAGAACGTTAAATCGAAAGTGGCAGTGATGCAGTTGAATAAAGGGGACTATGAAGGCATGAGAGGGGAGCTGGCCAAAGTAGACTGGAAAGGGATCCTAGCAGGAATGACAGTGGAACAGCAATGGCAGGAATTTCTGGGCATAATCCGGAAGATGTAGGATCATTTCATTCCAAAAAGGAAGAAAGATTCTAAGGGGAAGAGGAGGCAACCGTGGCTGACAAGAGAAGTTAGGGATAAAATAAAACTAAAAGAAAAGATGTATAATGCAGCAAAGAGTAGCCGGAAGCCAGAGGATTGGGAAACTTTCATAGGACAACAGAAGGAAACAAAACGGGCAATACGGTCTGAAAAGATGAAGTACTAGGGGAAGCTGGCCAGGAATATAAAGAAGGACAGTAAAAGCTCTTTAGATGTGTTAAGGGAAAAAGAGTAGCAAAGTCAAATGTGGGTCCTTTGAAGGCAGACATGAGTGAAATTATTATGGACAACATGGAAATGGCAGAAGAGTTGAATAGGTACTTCGGATCAGTCTTCACTAAGGAAGACACAGACAATCTCCCAGATGTACTGGAGGACAGATGATCTAAGAGGGTAGAGGAACTGAAATAAATTTTCATTAGGCAAGAAATAGTATTGGGTAGGCTAATGGGACTGAAGGATGAAAAATCCCCTGGGCCTGATAGTCTGCATCCCAGGGTCCTTAGGGAGGTGGCTCTAGAAATAGTGGATGCATTGGTGATCATTTTCCAATGTTCAATAGATTCAGGATCAGTTCCTGTGGGCTGGAGGATAGCTAATGTTATTCCACTTTTCAAGAAAGGAGCGAGAGAGAAAACGGGGAATTACAGACCAGTTAGCCTGACCGGTCTGTGGGAAAGATGCATTTGGATAGCAGTAAAAGGATTAGTCCAAGACATAATGGATTTATGAGAGGGAAATGATGACTAATCTTCTGGAATTTTTTGAGGATGTGACAAGTAAAACGGATGAAGCTGTGCCAGTGGATGTAGTGTATCTAGACTTTCAGAAAGCCTTTGATAAGGTCCCGCACGGGAGACTGGTGACTAAAATTAGAGTACATGGTATTAGGGGGTAGGGTGTTGACATGGATAGTAAATTGGTTGGCAGACCGGAAGCAAAGAGAAGGAGTGAACGGGTCCTTTTCAGAATGGCAGGCAGTGGCAAGTGAAATGCCGCAAGGTTCGGTGTTGGGGCCGCAACTGTTTACTATATATATTAATAATTTGGAAGGGGGAATTAGGAGCGGATGACACAAAGCTGGGTGGCTGTGTGAACTGTGAAGAGGATGTTAGGAGGTTGCAAGGTGACCTGGACAGGTTGAGTGAGTGGGCAGATGCAGTATAATATAGATAAATGTGAGGTTATTCACTTTGGCGGCAAAAACAAGGGGGCAGATTATTATCTCAATGGGGTTAGGTTAGATAAGGGGTAGGAAAGCAAGACCTTGGTGTCCTTGTACACCGGTCACTGAAAGTTGACTTACAGGTACAGCAGGCAGTGAAGAAAGCTAATGGAATGTTGGTCTTCATAACAAGAGGATTTCAGTATAGAAGTAAAGAGGTTCTTCTGCAGTTGCATAGGGCTCTGGTGAGACGACATCTGGAGTATTGTGTACAGTTTTGGTCTCCTAATTTGAGGAAGGACATCTTTGTGATTGAGGCAGTGCGGCGTAGGTTCACGAGATTGATCCCTGGGATGGCGGGACTGTCATATGAGGAAAGATTGAAAAGACTAGGCTTGTATTCACTGGAGTTTAGAAGGATGAGGGGTGATCTTATAGAAACATATAAAATTATAAAAGGACTGGACAAGCTAGATGCTGGAAAAATGTTCCCAATGTTGGGAATGTCCAGAACCAGGGGCCACAGTCTTAGAATAAAGGGGAGGTCATTTAAGACTGAGGTGAGAAGAAACTTTTTAACCCAGAGAGTTGTGAATTTATGGAATTCCCTGAGGCAGTGAAGGCCAAAACACTGGACGGATTTAAGAGAGAGTTGGATAGAGCTCTAGGGGCTGGTGGAATCAAGGGATATGGGGAGAAGGCAGGCACGGGTTATTGATAGCGGACGATCAGCCGTGATCACAATAAATGACCATGCTGGCTCGAAGGGCTGAATGGCCTCCTCCTGCACCTATTTTCTATGTTTCTATGTTTCAATAAGATACCCTCTCATCCTTCTAAACTCCAGAGTGTACAAGCCCAGCCCCTCCATTCTCTTAGCATATGACAGTCCCGCTATCCCGGGAATTAACATTGTAAACCTATGCAGCATTCTCTCAATAGCAAGAATGTCCTTCCTCAAATTAGGGGAACCAAATTGCACACAATACTCCAGGTGTATTCTATATTCTATATGTAGCTCGATTTTAATAATTGAAAATTACTTTAAAATTTCATGCAGAACCATTGGCTAGTTTCACGATTGTACAGCAGTTAGTTAGTGAAGGAAGGTTAAAAAAAATAATATTTTAAAGATTTTAAAGCATGCTGACGATTTTAAAATGAAGAACCTTTTTAAAGTGTTGACGAAGAAACTGCAGATGCTGGAGAATCGAGGGTTACACAAAATGCTGGAGAAACTCAGCGGGTGCAGCAGCATCTAAGGAGCGAAGGAGATAGGCGACGTTTCGGGTCGAGACCCTTCTTCAGACCCCAGATCTCTGAAGAAGGGTCTCGACCCGAAACGTCGCCTATCTCCTTCGCTCCTTAGATGCTGCTGCACCCGCTGAGTTTCTCCAGCATTTTGTGTAACCCCCAACCTTCTTTAAGTGTTGCATATGAGTGCAATTCAAGGGAACTTTGTATGATGAGTGATTTAACCTGAAGTATGTCATTTTGTGGCTGGACCAGAATATAACTCAATGTTTCTGTAGAAAAAACAAATGCTCATGGAAACTTTGTTGTGCACAGAAAATAGATTTTCAAAATAGAGGGAAAAACTCATCTATTCTTATGTGCTTTATTGATGCATCCAAAGCCTTTGATCATGTTAATCACAGAAAGTTGTTATTTGTTAATTTGAGTCAAAGAGAGGTGCCTTAATACATTGTGAGAATTCTGGCTTACTGGTATGCCCAGTAGACTTTGCAAGTAAAATGGGGCAATAGGATCTCAGCCTCATTTGGGGTTAGCAATAGTGTTAGACAAGAGGAAATTTTGTCCCCAGTTCTTTTTAATCACTATATTGATGATCTGTCTAAACAATTGAAAGCCTGCAATACTGGGTGCATGATTGGTAATATTTTAGTGAACCATATTATGTATGCAGATGATCTTGTGGTCTTTAATCCATCTAGTGCTGGTCTCCAGCAGCTCCTTACTGCATGTTCTGTGTATGGTGTGGAACATGATATCAAATATAATGCTAGTAAGAGTGCTGTAATGATCTGTGGAACCAAAGAGGATAAATGTCTAAAATGTCCTGATTTTAAATTGTCTGATATTAATCTTAGTGACTGTAATAAGTAAAAATATCTTGGATATTTTATTTCAGAACAAATGACAGATGATGAGGATATTTATAGGCAACGCTGTATGATGTATGCACAAGCAAACATTCTCTTATGCAAGTTTAGTGCGTGTACTGGTGGAGTGACGTTATCTCTGTTCAGAGCATATTGTACACCATACTGCACACCTATGGTCAAACTACAGAAAAGCAAGCTTACAGAGACTTAAGACATGGAATAGGTGATGTTTCGGGTCTCGATCTTTCTGATCTGAAGGGTCTCGACCCAAAATGTTGCCTATTCCTTGTCTCCATAGATGCTGCATCACATGCTGAGTTTCTCCAGCATTTTAGTCTACCTTACAGCTAGTTAAAGTAGCTTATAATGATGCCATGACAATATTACTTAAGAGACCTAGATGGTGTAGTGCAAGTGAAATGTTTGTCCTGCTTGAGTCAATACTTTACATTACTTTAAGAAATCTTATGTGTACATTTATTTGCTGGATTAATGACTCTGAAAATGAAATCATCTTGGCCTTATCAAACATAAGGTTTAGTATTACATGCTACCATTCCCAGCTGTGGAGATATTGGAATAGTTTTCACACTGTAGGACACTGATTTTTTAAATCCTTGATCTTAAACCATGTATTGTGCTTTTATATGCATTTAATGTGTTTCTGTATGTAATTTATTGTGCCTGTATGCAATTTATTCTATGTAATCTATGTAATAGAAATTTATTCTATGCCGAAATCCATAACATTTCATTTGGAGAAGTGTTTTTTTTTCGAGGAAGCCGCTAATTGGTGGGAAGTGGACTAGGGAAAGCAGCTGATTGGCAGTCAGATTCCAGCAGTTTGTTGTGTACTTTGTATTGTGTTGATATTGTATCCTGTGTAAGGGGGCAGTATGAAGGCCAGGGCAGTTTACTGTTCTGGATGTCAGATGTGGGAGGTCAGGGAATCTGATAGCCCTCCAGACATCCACATCTGCGCCAGGTGTGTCGAGATGGGGCTCCTAAAGGATCGTGTTAGGAACCTGGAGCAGCAGCTCGATGGCCTCCGTCTGGTCAGGGAGAGTGAGAAGTTCATAGAGAGGAGCTACAGGGAGGTAGACACTCCCAGACCACAGGAGGCAGACAAGTGGGTCACGGTTAGGAAGGGCAAGAGGCAGGGGCTAGAGAGTACCCCTGTGACTGTACAACTGTAAAATAGGTACTCGGGTTTGAGTACGATTGGAGGGGACAGCCTAGCTGGGGGCACCAACACCGGCCGGGTCTCCAGCACAGAGACTGGCCCTGATGCTCAGAAGGGTAGCAAAAAGAGGAGGGCAATTGTAATAGGGGACTATAGTTAGGGGGTCGGATAGGCGATTCTGTGGACGCAGTCGGGAGACCCGGATGGTAGTTTGCCTCCCTGGTGCCAGGGTCTCGCATGTGGCGGAACGTGTCCAAAAGATTCTGAAAAGGGAGGGAGAGGAGCCTGATGTTGTGGTACACATAGGTACCAATGACATAGGCAGAAAAAGAGATGAGGTCCTGAAGGGAGAATTTAGGGAGTTGGGGGGAAAGTTAAGGAGAAGGACCAAAAGGTAATGATTTCAGGATTACTGCCTGTGCCGCGTGACAGTGAGAGTAGGAATGGAATAAGGTGGAGGATAAATGTGTGGCTGAGGGACTGGTTTGCAGTGGGCAGGGATTCAAGTTTCTTGATCACTGGGACCTCTTTTGGGGAAGGCATGATCTCTACACAAAGGACGGGTTGCACTTGAACCGAGGGGACCAATATCCTGGCAGTGAGATTTGCAAAAGGCTACTGGGGAGACTTTAAACTAGAAAGGCTGGGGGGAGGGACTCGGGTTAGAGGAGGCTAGGGAACAGGTGTGGGGCAAGAGGCAGAGAAGGGAAGGCACTCGGACCCAAAATGTAGGCAAGAAAGAGGAAAAAGATAATAGACAGAGAATAAGGGATGGTGGGTTTCTAAAATGTGTATATTTTAATGCTAGGAGCATTGTAAGAAAGGTGGATGAAACTTAGAGCCTGGATTGACACCTGGAAATATGATGTTGTGGCAATCAGTGAAACAAGGTTGCAGGACGGCTGTGATTGGAAACTAAATATTCCAGGATTTTGTTGCTTCAGGTGTGATAGAATTGGAGGGACCAGAGGTGGGGAGGTGTTGCATTGCTTGTCAGAGAAAGATATTACAGCAGTGCTTTGGCAGGATAGGTTAGAGGGCTCGTCTAGGGAGGCTATTTGGGTGGAACTGAGAAGTGGGAATGGTTGTAGCAACACTTTTAGGGGTGTATTATAGACCGCCAAATGGGGAGCGAGAAATTGGAAGAGCAAATATGTAAGGAGATAGCAGATATTAGTAGTAAGCACAAGGTAGTGATTGTGGGAGATTTTAATTTTCCAAAAATAGACTGGGAAACACATTCTGTAAATGGGCTGGATGGTTTAGAGTTTGTAAAATGTATGCAGGATAGTTTTTTGCAGTAGTACATAGAGGTATCGACCAGAGAAGGGGCAGTGCTGGACCTCCTGTTAGGAAATGAGGCAGGTCAGGTGATGGAGGTATGCGTTGGTGAGCACTTCGGGACCAGTGATCACAATACCATTAGTTTCAATATAATTATGGAGAGAGTCAGAACTGGACCTAGGGTGGAGATTTTTGATTGGAGAAAGGCTAACTTTGAGGAAATGCGTAAGGATTTAAAAGGAGTGAATTGGGACACTCTGTTTTATGGGAAGGATGTAGAAGAGAAATGGAGGACATTTAAAGGGGAAATTGTAAGAGTACAGAATCTTTATGTCCCTGTTAGGTTGAAAGGAAATAGTAAAAATTGGAAAGAGCCATGGTTTACAAAGGAAATTGGACACATTTCGAAAAAAGAGAGATGTCTACAATAATTATAGGAGGCATGGAGTAAATGCGGTGCTAGAGGAGTATAAAGAATGTAAAAAGAATCTTAAGAAAGAAATTAGGAAGGCTAAAAGAAGATATGAGGTTGCTTTGGCAAGAAAGATGAAAGTAAATCCAAAGGGTTTCTACAGCTATATTAATAGCAAAAGGATAACGAGGGATAAAATTGGACCAATAGAGAGCCAGAATGGACAGCTATCTGCAGAGCCAAAAGAGATGGGGGAGATATTGAACAATTTCTTTTCTTCGGTATTCACCAAGGAGAAGGATATTGAACTATGTGAGGTAAGGGAAAAAAGTAGAGTAGCTATGGAAACTATGAGATTCAAAGAGGAGGAAGTACTGACACTTTTGAAAAATATAAAAGTGGACAAGTCTCCAGATCCTGACAGGACATTTCCTAGGACATTGAGGGAAGTTAGTGTAGAAATAGCAGGAGCTATGTCAGAAATATTTCAAATGTCATTAGAAACGGGAATAGTGCTGGAGGATTGGCGTACTGCGCATGTTGTTCCATTGTTTAAAAAGGTTTCAAAGAATAAACCTAGCAATTATAGACCTGTTAGTTTGACGTCAGTGGTGGGTAAATTAATGGAAAGGGTACTCAGAGATAATATATATAAGCATCTGGATAAACAGGGTCTGATCAGAAACAGTCAACATGGATTTGTGCCTGGAAGGTCATGTTTGACAAAACTTCTTGAATTTTTTGAAGCAGTTACTAGGGAAATTGATGAGGGTAAAGCAGTGGATGTTGTCTATATGGATTTCAGTAAGGCCTTTGACAAGGTTCCCCATGGAAGGTTGGTTAAGAAGGTTCAATCTCTGGGTGTTAATGGCGGAGTAGCAAGATGGATTCAACAGCGGCTGAATGGGAGATGTCAGAGAGTAATGGTGGATGGCTGTTTGTCAGGTAGGAAGCCGGTGACCAGTGGGGTGCCTCAGGGATCTGTGTTGGGTCCACTGTTGTTTGTCATGTACATCAATGATCTGGATGATGGGGTGGACAATTGGATAAGTAAGTATGCAGATGATACTAAGATAGATGGTGTTGTGGATAATGAAGTAGATTTTCAAAGTCTACAGAGAGATTTGGGTCCTATGGAAAAGTGGGCTGTAAGATGGCAGATGGCGTTTAATGCTGATAAGTGTGAAGTGCTACATCTTGGCAGGACAAATCAAAATAGGACGTGCATGGTAAATGGTAGGGAATTGTGGAATGCTGTGGAACAGAGAGATCTAGGAATAACTGTGCATAGTTCCCTGAAGGTGGAATCACATGTAGATGGGGTGGTAAAGAAAGCCTTTGGTGTGCCGGCCTTTATAAATCAGAGCATTGAATATAGGAGTAGGGAAGTAATGTTAAAATTGTACAAGGCATTGGTGAGACCAATTCTGGAGTATGGTGTACAATTTTGGTCGCCTAATTATAGGAAGGATGTCAACAAAATAGAGAGAGTACAGAGGAGATTTCCTAGAATGTTGCCTGGGATCCACCACCAACTATGTTACAGAGAAGGTTGTAAACAATGTTAGGTCTTTATTCTTTGGAGTGCAGAAGGTTAATGGGGGACTTGATTGAGGTCTTTAAAATGATGAAAGGGATAGACAAAGTTGACGTGGATAAGCTTTTCCCATTGAGGGTAGGATAAGATTCCAAACAAGAGGGCATGACATGCGAATTAAGGGACGGAAGTTTAGGGGTAACGTGAGGGGGAACTTCTTTACTCAGAGGGTGGTGGCTGTGTGGAATGAGCTTCCAGCAGAAGTGGTGGAGGCAGGATCGATTTTAACATTTAAAAGTAAAGTGGATAGGTATATGTACGTGAAGGGAATGGAGGGGTATGGTCTGAGTGCAGGTAGATGCGACTAGGGGAAAACAAATGATCGGCACGTACTGGGAGGGCCGAGAGGGCCTGTTTCCGAGCTGTAATTGTTATATAGTCATGTCGTGTCTTTTATCTGGACCTTGAGTCTAATAAAAAGTAGGTAAGTAAGTAAGTAAGCAAGATTTGCTAGCTTTCAGTAAGTTGTGTTGGAAATGCCAAAGTAACTAAGAGGAAAATCCAAATCAAGGACCTTAGGACCCTGCAATGGGAGAGACGTTGTTAGACTCACTCAAACACCTGCATGAGACATGGTAGGCTTTGCTTTGTTGCAGCAAAGTCTAATAAAGTGGCAGATTCCACTAACCGCTTGCATTGGTGACCTGCTTCATGTGGATGCATGCAGTGAGATGCGGTAATGTTTCTTGTGAACAGCCTGCTAAGAATTTGAGATCAAAGTTTTGAGAGAATTAGTGACAGTCATAGCCCACAGCCATTAACTAATCAGACAGCTCATTCTTCTGCAGAATGAGGCATGAATGCATTAGGCTGTCGGGTGCAGTATCATCCTGTGTCACACAGTTTCTGAAGGAAAGCAACTGTTTGCCTCTAATCTCTGTAGAGTGGGTGAGGTATTCCACGATCAGCATCCTCCCCTTCTGTACTATTACGGGCAAGACAGTTCCAATAGTTGGGCTTGTTGCTGCTTTTCCTGCAGTTGTTTGTCCACCTTGCATTTTTTAAATGACCTCTAGGCTCTGAAATACCTTGGGGAAAAAATTATATTTCAGTCATAAAGCAACAAATAGACTTCCAAAATTACATCTTAAAATACATTTGCAAATAAAGAATAAGAAATAGGCAAAGACCCAAATCTTTCTGATTCCCAAATTAATAAATAAACCTGAAGTGAGTATTCTTATGGTGAAGATGGACACAAAATGCTGAAGTAACTCAGCGGGAGAATCAGCATCTTTGGAGCGAAGGAATGGGTGACGTTATGGATCAAAACCCTTCTTCAGACTGTTAGCTGGCTGTGATCAAAAATTTAAAGACCTAAAATTGATTGTGATGAAAGTTTGATGACCTGAAACAGTAACTCTTTCTACAAATGTTGTCTGTTCTTCTGAATATTCAGGGATTTTCTATTTTAACTTGTAATTTACAGTATTGACACTGATTTACTCTTGGTGCAAAACTGGTTATGGTTTGGAATTTCAATTTGCTTTCTGAAACAGTTAATTCATTTTGAATTAATTGAATTTGATTTGTCACATGCAGACAATGAACTAATTTAAGATTAATACATACAACTATTACTAAAATAAATTAGTTTAATTAATTTCTTACATAAAACACAAGATATCTTTGAGAATTATTTATTAAATAATGAAGAATGTAAAGCTTTGGAGGACTACCAGCCAATATCTGCTGCCTATCTTCCTTGGTAATTGAAATGTTTGGGAAGTGCTAATGTTAGATATCTAAAGGTTTTATGTATCTTGCAAATGTTACACACTTCAGCCATTGTGCACTATACAGGTTTAGGTTGAGGTTAATAATGAGATGTGTACCAAGGTACATGAAAAGCCTTTGTTTTATATACTATCCAATCAAAATACAAATAAATATGAGACTATGAACACAATCAAGCCAAACTCAAAGTACAAAAGGTAAAGCAGAGAGAAAGATACCGGGTACAGAATATAATTCCATTCTCGCGCAAATAGTTTCAGAGAAAAAGTCCAATGTCCGCAATGAGGTAGAGGAGAATTGATTGTATTGTGGCCTAATAGAAGGACCATTCAAACCTGATAACTTGAGGAAAAAGTTTATAAACATTACACACTTTCAAAGATTCGGCATTTTTGCTCGATGGAGTAGGTCAGCAGGAATGGACTAAGTGTAGCAATGTTACAAAATTTTGAGATTTTAAAAATCAAGTTCTGCAAATTAACCCATCAGATAAATGCATACAAGAAGTTTATTTTGACGCCCAATTCACTTTCATATCTTCAGCATTAAAAATGTTTATGGCCAATTTCATCCACGGAAATTACATCTTTTTCCCTATAGCCTTTTAAATTGACAACACAAAGGTTGTGAACGAGGACAGTCACAAACCGCATATCTTTCTTAAAAATTAAGAGAACAGAATTAAATTTATCAGTATTATAGAATGAAGCATTCTGAAACAATATGAAACAATCTACTTGGATGACCTGAATGAAA
>CM069134.1:5008995-5061556 GCA_035221665.1 Okamejei kenojei
AAAGAAGTGGTGAATAGCATTGGACAATGTTAGCATGGATTTACGAAGGTAAATCTTGTCTGACGATATCTTGTGGAATTTTTCGAGAGAATGTAACTAGTAGCGTGGATAAGGGAGAGCCAGTGTGATGTGGTATATTTGGACTTCAGAAAGGCTTTCGACAAGGTCCCACATAAGTGATTAGGTATACAAACTTAAAGATACGACAGTAGGAGTCAGTATTGATGTGGATAGAGAAACTGGCTGGCAAACAGGAGCAAAGATTAGGAGGTAAACGGGTCCTTTTCACAATGGCAGGCATGTCTGACTAGTGGGGAACCGCAGGGCACAGTGCTGGGCCCAGCTATTTACAATCAAGTATTAATGATCTGGTATGAGGGGAATTGAAGGCAATATTTCCAAGTTTGCGGACGCACTAAGCTGGGGGGCAGTGTTAGCTGTGAGGAGGATGTAGGTGAATGCAAGGTGACTTGGGATCGGCTGAGTGAGTGGGCCAGATGGTTTGGCAGATGCAGTATAATGTGGATAATGTGAAGTTATCCACTTTGGTGGCAAAAACAGAAAGCAACTATTATTTAAATGTGTGGGCGATTAGGGACAAAAGGGAGATGCAGCGCGACCTGGGTGTCATGGTTTCACCAGTCAATTGAAGTAGCTTCAGGTGGCAGCAGGGGCGTGAAGAAAGCGAATGGTATGTTAGTTTCCAATTTTTAAGCAAAAGGATTTGAGTATAGAGCAGGGAGGTTCTACTTCAGATTTGTTACAGGGTTCTTTGGTGGAGGACCACAACTGGAGTATTGACGTACGTTTTGGTCTCCAAATCTGAGGGAAGGACTTATTAGCCATAGAGGGCAGTGCAGAGGAAGGTTCAACCAGACTAATTCCTGGGATGTCAGGACTCTCTATGAAGGAAAGGGTGGGGAGGATGGTGAAAAAAAAAAAAAAAAACCTTGGGGGGGGGGGGGGGGGGGAAAAAAACCCCCTATTCAACGTTTTTTTATTTTTTTTACAATTTTACACTTCATCTAGAATTTAGGAAGCGATTTGAGAGGAGATCTCTCAAGAAACTTACAAAGATTCTTAAGGGGTGGGACAGGGCAAGGATGCAGGAAGATTGTTCCCGATGTTGGGGGAAGTCCAGGACAAGGTGTCACAAGCTTAAGGATAAGGGGGAAATCTTTAAGACGAGATGCGAAAGACTTTTTTCACACAGAGTGGTGAGTCTCTGGGAACGCTCTGCCACACTGGGTAGTTGGACCAGTTCATTGGGCCATATTTAAGAGGGAGTTAGATGTGGCCCTTGTGGCTGAAGGGGATCAGGGGGTATGGAGAGAAGGCAGGTACAGGATACTGAGTTGGATGATCAGCCATGATCATATTGAATGGCGGTGAGGCTCGAAGGGCCGAATGCCCTACTCCTGCACCTAATTTCTATGTTTCTTATGTTTCTATGTTTCTAAACATGGTGAAAATTCACGGATGCTGGAGTCTTGAGCAAAAACAGAAAGTGCTGGAGTAACTCAGTAGGATCAGGCAGGCATCTCTGGATGGCAAGGATAGGCAATGTTTCAGGTCAGGATCCTTCTTCAGATTGGTTGCGAGTAAGGGTGAGAGAAGCTGATAAAAATGGGACAAATCCTCGCACTGAATAGGCGGATACAGTAGAATATGTGCAGGGGGTGGTGATTGGGGGGTGGATGGAGTAAGTGATAAAGGCAGAGATGGAAAAACAGGACAATTGGTCACAGATTAAGAGTGAAAGAGTGAAATGATAGAAGGAGGAGGTATATAGGATGGAAGGAAACAAAATGCACTTCCTACATTAACACCAGATCCAGTCATTGCTTTAGTAATAAAGATCTATGAACTCTGTTGTGATGCACTTGTGCATAGACCCTCATAGAAATCGGTGGATAATAAATTCCAAAGATTCACCATTCTCTGGATGTAAGCAAATCCTAAGCAAAAAACAAAGTGCTGGGGAACTGAGTAGGCTAGGCTAGCATCTACAGCGGGAAAGTACAGACAACATTTTGTGTCAGGACTGTTCTTCCACACTGATGGATCTGAAAGGAGGATAGCTGTTGAAGGGAAGGGGTGGGGCTAGAGGGAGAAGTTTTGTTCAGTTTAGAAGATGCAGCGCGGAGGCGGAACAGGCTTTCGGCCCAGGAGTCTGCACGACGCTGATTCCTAGACATTTTAACACTATCTACACACACTAGGTCCAATTTACACATACTCCAAGCCAATTAAATACAAGACCTTGTACGGTCAAAGGAGTGTGGGAGGAAACTGAAGATCTCGGATGAAAAACCCAACACATGTCATGGGAGGAGAACATACAACACTCCGTACAGACTGCACCTGGAGTCGGGATCGAACACGGTCTCTGGTGCAGCAAGCACTGTAGGCAGCAACTCTACGCTGCACCACCCTGGCCGCCCTGATAGGTGGGTAAGTGACAGAAGAATTCAGGAGAGGAGGGTTATTGATGTATGAGTATGAGTGGAGATGGAAATGGTGTGATGTATCCTGGACCGGAGGAGCAGAAGGCAAACTCGGATGCATAATGGTGAATCAGATATGAAAGGATGATGGGGAGTGAATGCAGAACAAAGGGAAGGGGATGGTGGGAAAAGAGAATGAAGGGGGCTGAGAGAAAAATGGGGTGTCCGGGGGGAGGGAGTGGTAGGAGTTGAGTGGATGGAGGAGATTGAGGTGAGGGACGAGGGATTGAAGAAAAAACTTATGATGAGGGTGGGAGGGAAATGGAAAGAAAGGGTTGTACGTGCTTGGGGGTGGGGATGGGGTAAATGGATGAGATGGATAGATGAGAAGGGAAGTATGCAATACTTAGTTTTATAATAACCTGCGGAGGCTGCGATTTACCCATAGTTTAATTTAGTTCGTTTAGAAATACAGCCATGGAAACGGGCCCTTTGGCTCACCGCGTCCTCGCCGAACCAGTGATCCCCGCCACATAACACTACCCTACAATACTAGGCACAATTTTAAATTTGTTAACCATGCCAATTACCTTAATTAAACTTGTAAGTCTTTTGAGTGTGGGAGGAGAACCGTAGAATCTCAGGGATGAAAACCCACGCAGGTCACCGGGGAGAATGTACAAACTCCATGCAGAGCTCACCCTTCGGTCAGGATCTCCAAAACTCAGGTCTCTTGGCTGTGAGGCAACGACTTTACCGCTGCCACACACCTTGAGGTCTTTCAATGAATTGGCGTTCAGGACATTTCAGATAAACCTTGATGCCAACATTAATCTTGACTAATTAAAGATTAATCTATTTTTTTCTCAACATTTTTCTCACATTATATTCCATTTGCCGTGTTCCAGCACATTTTCAGCATCTTACTGCATCCTTTCCATTGCTACCCACTACCACTTGGCATTTGTATCTTAATTGGGGGTGTGAGGCGTAGAAAGGAATAGGTGAAGGTCATTTTGATGGCTGCAGGCCTATCTCTCCATTCTGTCTCTGGAATTCTCTGCTGCAGAAGCAATGGAGGCCAATTCACTGAATATTTTCAAGAGATATTAGATTTAGCTTCGTAGTGCTAACAAATCAAGCTATATGGGGAGAAAGCAGGAATGGGTACTGATTAAGTATGATCAGTCATGATCATATTGAATGGCGGTGCTGCTCGAAAGGCCCAATGCGTATTTCCTGCCCTTTTTTCTAGTTTCTATTCAATTAAATCATTGGTCAGCATCTTCGACACAGAGACCCTTCCTAAATCCTTGTCTACATAAATCAAAGAAGGCTCAGCTGTTCGGACGTCTATAATTCCGACTTTTTCCGTGTTCATAATACCAGATTTCTACAAACTTTGGTGTAAAGTAGTGTCTCAAGATGAGATTGAATATCCAAACCTAAATCTTAAGTTAGAGTCTAGCCCTTTGTTCTGGGCTTTCTCACCAGAGACAATTCTCTCTGTTGATTGTCTCGACTGCTTTGGAAAATTATAAAAAACTATAGAATGTATTATGTATATTTACACAAATACTATATATTGATTTTATTAATTCCATATTAATTATATATATAATAATATTAGAAAAACATAGAAACATAAAAACAGAGAAAATAGTGCACCGCATTCAATATAATCATGGCTGATCATCAAAACTCAGTTTCTGTAACTGCCTTCCTCTCCATACCCCCTGATCCCTTCTAGCCACAAGGGCCACATCTAATGCACGCTTAAATATAGCCAGATGAACTGGCCTCAACTACTTTCTGCTGGCAGAGAATTCCACAGATTTACCACTCTCTATGTGAAAAATAAAATTTCATCTCGGTCCTAATAGACCTCCCCCATATCCTTAACTGTGACCACTTGTTCTGGATTTCCCCACTTCCCCTAATATTGGGAACAATCTTCCTGCATCTAGCTTGTCCAACCCCATTAAGAATTTTTAAGTTTTCTATATGATTCCCCCCTCAATCTTCTAAATTCTAGCGAGTACAAGCAGAGTCTATCAGTCTTTCTTTCATATGAAAAAGCCCGACAATCCCTGGAATCAGTCTGGTGGAGACTTCTCTGTACTTCCCTCTATGGCAAGAATGTCTTTCACTCAGATTAGGAGACCAAAACTGTACGCAATTACTCCAGGGTGTGGTCTCACCAAGACCCTGTACAAACTGCGTAGAACCTCCCTTCTCCATACTCAAATCCTTTTGCTGTGATTGCTAACATACCATTGCTTTTTACATGCCTGCTGCACCTACATGCCTACTTTCAATGATGGGGGGCTGTACCATGACACCCAGGTCTCGTTGCAGCTCCCCTTTTCTAATGGCCCCATCTGTATACCATTTCTTTATTCATTTAATAAATGTAATAAATGTCATTATAAAAGTTAATAGAAATTACATTTCCTTTAAAATGTCTGTACCAGCATAGTTCTGTAAACTTAAAATTCACTGTTTCATTGTTCGGAGTCGACCCACGAGTGACCCGTGACTGAAAAACACATTAAACTCCTGGTTATCCTCGTACAATTAACGCAGCGGGGTAGTCGGAACTCGTGGGATGGATGCAACTTAGCGACTCGTGGCGCTAACGGCAGGTATCGAGGCGAAACACTTGTTACTCTTGTAAAACCTTTTAAACATGATTAAAGATTTCCACGAGTCACATTTACTCTTGAAGTTAAAAATTTGAAACATTTTACAAGATACCCACCGATCGTAAGAATTAGTAGCCCGTGAGTTTACCTTAGTGACTCGTGAGTCTACCGTAGGCACTCTTTAACTCAGCGGACAGGCAGCAGCTCTGGGAGAGAAGGAAAGGGGTAATGGGATGACGTTTTTCCAAATTTCTGCACGTGTCTTTGTGTTACCCCAGCACTGTGTTGTTTTCACTTCTTGTCAACCAGCATCCTGCCCTTTCTTGTGTATGACATTATTTGCTTCCGTGGCAGTTGATTGTCGCTCCCTTCAGTTTCCCAGGGGGTTGTTGGGACGGGACTGGTGTTGGGAGGGAAGGTGGAGGGGGGGGAGGGAGGTGAGAGGTGGGGGAGGGGAGGGGAGTGTGAAAGTGGAGGGGGGGGGTTGGGGGGGTTACTTTATGGTAACGGGAGAACAAGTTGTGTCTATGTCTGTTGTGAGCAGACACTTTGGTATTGATTGCCCATGGGGTTCACTGTCGAGGACCTTCATTAATGCAGAGGAGATTATAAACAGTGAGAGCGGATTTAACCCTGGAAGGGGGGAGATCTTCTCTCTGGTTGGACCCAGGAAAACTGAAGCAGGGAATTTTCTTGCGGTATTAAGACAGATAACTGGATGCGATGGGTTTAGTGGGCTATGGGGCCATATGCAGGCAAATGTAGGGACTTACCCCTAGATGCTAAACTTGGGACGGCACGGCCAAGTGGGTGTTGAAGGGCCTGTTTCCGTGTTGTACAACACCATGACTAAGAGCCTATCCAGGTGGGATTGACATATTTAGTATTTTTTCCTTTTAAAGTGGCAGTGTATTTTGGTGATATTGCACACTGCAGACCAGACAGTGACCGCCATACCAGAGAGAAGGGATGGGCGGGGTTAGGTTGAGCAGGGAGAAGTGGGGTTGTTTGCCAGTTTTGCAGAGGGGGAGGGGGCTAAGGGCAGTTTACAGTTCCCTGTTCTCAGCTCTGTTTATCTACGAGCGTGTGGACTGTGGTGACGTGGTGGCTTGGTTGGCGGCAGGCCCATGGTGAGGGGCGAGAGGAGCCGGCATGCCTGCTGGAACTTCCCCCCCCAACCCCCACCCCCCCCCCCCCCCCCCCCCCCCCCCCCCCCCCCCCCTCCCCCCCCCCCCCCCCCCGTCCAGCATGGCCACGCTGGGATAGAGAGCCCCGAGCTATCTGCCCTCGGGGCGACTGTCACTAATCTGCTGGTGTCGTCCGACGTGAAGACCTATGCGATAGCCCCCCCATGCCCCGGTGCAATGGGCGGGTTGAGCTGGGGGGAGGGGGAGGGAAGGGGTCACACACATGGCGGGGAAGCAGATGGGATGGTTTGTGGAGGGGGTTTGGCGAGGCGACAGACAGGCCAACAATGAAATGGAGAATTACAGAAGAAACACCGGAGTGCAAAGGAGACCTACAATAGTGCATGATCTCTCTCGCGTTATGGGGGTGATTGTCGCCTGCCCGCTGTTTCTGACGCTAAAGCCTTGGTTTGGGGGATCTGTTGACCCCTTTGTGTTGGCGGGGCAGGGGGGAGAGGGGTATTGTGCTGTTTGATCGTCCCCTCCTATCCCCAGGGACAGGGTGACACTGCGAGTGCTTTTTGAGACTAGCTGGTGGGCAATCTCACCACCAAAGAGTAGTCTGCCCACACAGGCGTACAACCTCTCCTACCACTTATTCCCCAATACTAAGTCTCTGCAACCCTCAACTCCCCCCCTCCCCCTCCGCTTTCCTCCCAACTCTGTCCGTCCCGACCCGATGGGAACTGAAGGGAGTGACAATCAACTGCCACGGATACAAATAATGTCTTACACAAGAAAGGGCAGATGCTGGTTGACAAAAAGTGAACACACAGTGCTGGAGTAACACAAAGACGCAGCTGAATTTTGGAAAACATCATTCGTCACCCATTCCTTCCTCAGTAGAGATGCTGCTCTCCCGTGAGTGACCTTATGAGGGAATTCGACCTATATGAAGCAGAGGAAACGCTCTTGCACTGGACTGTGCGCATTTTCCCTTTGTAGGTCATATCAATAGATGTGGCCGTGCTGAATTCTATCTTTAACTCAAAGCCGCAGGATAGAGCTGTCTTCATTAACACTGTTGCTTCGCTGCCACCGCCTCCTTGCTGCACAATGGCAGCGAGTGCGGGGCCAAGATCCTGCCTAGTTTTTTTAAGTTCCGAAATTGAATAACTTTCAAAACTGAATCAGAATATACTTACTGTATGAGATACTGTCCAGCTCCTCTATTTGATACTTAAAACAGGCCTTCATTCACGGTTGGCTGAAGAATAACTCGGGAGAGGAACTTGGTAACTCAGGAGAGGAACTTGGTACATTGCAGAAATAAGAAGTAAACGGCAAACTTAGACATACACGTGGGAACTCGTTTAAACTCGTGAACATAAACTTGGAATCTCGCAGACAACCACGAATGTGATTTTTTCCTTCACTCGGGATCACTCGTGGGTGGACTCGCACCGTGGGCCATTACTTCCTAATAATGTTATTGTTAACTACCATTGTTGGTGAATTATTGTGAATTATTTAAAAATAGTTTTTTAATTTGCCTAACTATTATAAAAAGCTGAAAGCAACTCCTTCTGTGGCTCATCCACCACCATTATTTAAATGATTTAAAAGAATAACCTTTGAAAATTCTGTGTCTGTCAGTTCATTTTGGATGATGCCAGATACAGGGGGTGATCTTGGAACCATGTAGGTTTCCATCACAAACCATTGGAGAAATAACATCGGCAGATATTTGTAACTATTGTTTATTATCCTTCTTTGGGGATTCCACTGGTCTCTATCAAAATTACAATGGGATATTGGGAGAATGCTCACAGAATTTCAGCAAAATTATTGTTTCCTTTAATGCAAGCACAGATATCTTCAGGACTCACGCCATTCACACTTTACTTCTCCAAGCATTTCACCACTGACTGGTGAATTTCTAAAAGACATGGGATTAGTCAGTCCATGTAGGAATTAAATTCCATCCATTATTAATTATCGTTTAAGAAAGAACTGCAGATGCTGGTAAATCGAAGGTAAACTGAAAATGCTGGAGTAAATCAGCGGGTGAGGCACCATCTATGGAGAGAAGGAATTGGCGACATTTCGGGTCGAGACCCTTCTTCACACGCGAAGCATCGCCAATTCCTTCTCTCCATAGATGCTGCCTCACCCGCTGAGTTACTCCAGCATTTTGTGTCTACCATTATTAATTATCAATTGGTTCAATAGGTTGACTATTTTATTGATTTTTTTTGTTTATTATATGTTTAGTTATTTTTGTTTATTATATGTACAGCACAGAAGCAGGCCCTTCGGCCCACTGAGTCTGTGCCAGCCAGCGACCCCCACACACTTGCACTATCCTGCACACACTAGAGACAATTTACATTTATACCAAACCAATTAACCTACGAACCTGTATATCTTTGGAGTTATCCCCAATGTTATCTATGTCATGTTATCTATGAGTATTGCACTTATAAGCCCGTTATGCTTCTGCAAGTAAGAATTTGATTGTTCTCTTGTTGGTACTTAGGTAAATTAAACACTCTTGACTCTTGACTCACCTGTGACATTATTAAACCAAAATAAATTTAAAACTGTAAACTCTGATGATTGATATTCTTTGCTGGCACAATGTGTTATCTGTGAAATGAAACACTTTTCCATTGGGCTTCAGTTTTTTTTCCAGTTGTAATTAAAATCTACAAGCCCTAATCCTGCCTTTCGTTCTTGCCTTACCCCATTTCTCGGCATTATATAAATTCCTCTTCTCTATTCCCGGACTTGTGTATGGTAAGCAACCTGGAACATTAAATCTAGTTTGCTCTTCAAAATTCTGCCTGAATCATTTTTATTATTTCAGGCATGCAATTTTGTGGCATTAAGGAGAGGTTACACTCATGCCTTTACATTACCATGGCTTCCTCTCTCCCTGCCATAATAACGAGGAAAATATAATTCTGATAAATTGCAGATAGTTTCAACATTGTGCCTTCATTACAAGAGGTCAAAGTAAGATATCTTGAGCAAATGACATATTGCTGAAAGCAGGGATTGGTTTAATAAGGTGAATGGCTTCCTTTTTTGTTGTAACAAATCTACAAATCCATTAAACATTCTATAATTAAATCAATTTCTGTTTTCCAGATTTATTTAATGATATGGTCATTGTTTTGAAAATGAATCTGAATAGTCTTCAGTTTCCATCATGTGCCCCAATTGTACCAGGGTTGTGACACAATGGTTCGTTCACCCTTTTAGTTTAGGTTAGAGATACAGCGCGGAAACAGGCCCTTCGGCCCACCTGGTCTGCACCGACCAGCGATCCCCAAACACACTAGGGACAATTTACACTAATACCAAGTACACAAACCCAAGCCAATTAACCTACACACATGTACGTCTTTGGAGTGTGGGAGGAAACCGAAGATCTCTGACAAAAACCCACGTGAGCATGGGGAGAACGTACAAACTCCGTGCAGGCAGCACCCATAGTCAGAATTGAGTTGAACCTGAAATTAGCAGCACTCTGGCTCATTTCCTCATAGTTCAGTCCCAGAACAATACACCCCCCACCCCCCACATGCCTTTTATCTTCTCAATTTGGGATTGGAACATGAGAAAGGGATGTAAATAATTGACTGAGGGATTTGCAGGATCGGTGATGGGTAAACCTTTACGTAAATCTTGAAACAATTACACAATAACAAAATTGGATGATGGACACATGGGAAAGCACTTAGTTGTTTAAGAAGAATTTTTAATTAATATCCAAAAATAATATGAAGCAAAATTATTATTTTTGCATTTATTCATTGGTCAAATTAACTGGAGAGTCAATCCATTTTGTTAGCTGTGTACAATTCGATTACATATATTAATCCAATATAATTCTGTCAGTGTTCATCTGGTTGTTTCTAGAAAGTTTACTGTATCATCTAATGTCAGTTAGCCCGGTGATTGTTTTCTGCCAATTGTTCGCCTAAACACACATCTCAGTGAGATTTAGGGGGCTTCATGCATTCAAATCCCATTCTAAATCTATGCCTTCAGAAGTGGAATAAATAAATTATAAGAAAAACAAAGGATTAATACAACGCTGAGCGGGGTACAGTTAATTTAACTGTGTTCAAACTAGATATGATCAAATTTAAGCACAAAAAAAACCTTTGGTAGTGGGGCTAATGCATGCAATAGATCTGACTGCCATTTTTCTGGGTGTTTTCCCACATAGAGTACATGGATGTGATACAGTGTGGAACAGCCCTTCGGCCCAACTTGCACACACATCGGCCAAAAATGTCCAGCTGCACTAGTCCCACCTGCTGCACTTGGTCTGTATCCCTCTAACCTGCCTTGTCCATATACCTGTCTCACTGTTTCTTAAATTGTTGGTATTAGTCCCAGCCTCAATACCTCTCTGGTAGCTTGCTCCATTCACCCACCACCCCTTTGCGTGTAAAAGGCTTTGTGTGAAACATAATCTTTACTGAAGGCAATGGAAGCAAACTTTGGAGGTGAGGATTGCTGGTGACCATCTTTCACTTAGGTGTTTAATGCCAGCTGACGAAGACAACTTTCTGTCCTTAACTTTCTCTATTTCTTTAGCAATGGTGGTAATAATGCATATTTTTATCTTTATGTCACAGAAGGAGGCCATTCTGCCCACTGAGTCCATGCCAGCTATCAAAACAATCCACCACTAGTCTCCCTGTAACTCTGTCCATCAGCTCTAATCTGATTCTCCTGCCACACACCTATACAAGGCATAATTGATACTTGTCATTTTATCTTTCTGCATGTCTTTGGGATGAGGGAGTCTGAGGTCAATGGGGAATAAAATATGCAAATTCCACATCTAGAGCAACCAAGCTCAGGATTGAACCCAGGGTGCTGGAGCTGGGAGCCAACAACATTACATGCTGGGCACATGCAGCCCATAGATTAATTCATTTTGGGGCAGCACGGTGGCGCAGCGGTAGAGTTGCTGCCTTACTGCGTTTGCAACACCGAGAACCCGGGTTCAATCCAACGATTGGGTTTGTTGCTGTCTGTTTGGAGTTTGTATGTTCTCCCCGTGACTCTTGCGCTTGGGTTTTCTCTGAGTTCTTCAGTTTCCTCCCGCACTCCAAAGACATACATGTTTGTAAGTAAATTGGCTTGTCACAAAATAAATGTAAATTATCCCTAGTAGGATAGTGTTAATGTTCGGTGTGGAGCAGAAGGGCCTGTTACCGCACTGTATCTCTAAACTAAGCTAAACTAAATACACAGGCCTTAATTATGTTCCATTTCTTCTAAGACAAAAGAGTAAGGCTAGATGAGAAAGGGGCCTAAAGATTAAGGTTTTTCAGAAAGATTTGTCAGCAGATGGATGAAAGGTGACTAAAATCAAGACCTTTTTTACTCATTACACAATAATATGACAAAATTGCAGAGAAAAGGCAAACACTTTATATACTCAGGTATCGTTAGCAAGGGCTACATTGAGGAAAACTGTTTATAGGTGCTTAATTTAACCATTGTGATGAATGTCTGTCTATTTCTATGGAATCATGATGGTGTTTCACGGTGGCGCAGCTAGAGTTGCTGCATTACAGCGCCAGAGACCCGGGTTCGATCTTGACTACCGGTGCTGTCTGTATGGAGTTTGTACATTCTCCCCGTGACCGCATGAGCTTTCTCTGAGATCTTCGGTTTCCTCCCACACTCCAAAGATATACGGCTTTGTAGGTTAATTGGCTTGTTATTAATGTAAATTGTCCCCAGCGTGTGTAGGATAGTGTTAATATGCATGGATTGCTGGTTGGCGCAGACTCAGTGGGCCGAAGGGTTCATATCTGTGCTGTATCTCTAAACTAAACCCTGTATCCAAACATTGGCGAAAAGTGATGGAAATTAAAAATGTAACCATTTTTACTCTGCTCTGCAGAAGTCAGGAGAAGCTACAGGGTGTAAAATAAGTCTATAGGTCATTCTTTTTAAAGAAAACTTTCAAAAAGAAGGAAGAAGACTTACATTATTCAGCAAAGGAGCAAATAAAATATAGTGGGATCTAACAGAGGAATTGCACATCTTACGATGTTAAGACCATTGTCATACTATAGGGCTTCTTCACACTGTTCATTTCTGGAATGCCTTGTCAATGCACTACAGCAATCTTACCTGACGTCAGACGCCAATAACTTGGGATCAATGTGTTTCAATATGACAATGTGTAGACCGTCATTTTGTTCTTCACTGCCGGTAGCATGTTTACAGATGAAGGACACTGGGTATGTAGCAGTAAAGCCATTTGACATTTGCTCAGATGTGGCACAATGAATGATGGATCCTCACCAAGCAGCCTTTATATGATATTGGTAATTATGCTCTATTATTGGCATGCGTTACCGAGATACAGTGAACCACAGAACAGAAACATAGAAAAATAGATGCAGAAGTAGGCCATTCGGCCCTTCGAGCCATTCAATATGATCATTGCTGATCATTTAAAATCAGTGCCCCGTTCCTGCTTTTTCCCATATCCCTTGTTTGTTTTCCTTGAGCCCTAAGAAACTCTAAACTAAACTCCCTCTTCGAATACTTACAGCGAATTGAATTGGCCTCACTGCCTTCTGTGGCAGAGAATTCCACACATTCACAAACTCTCTGGGTGAAGAAGAGGACGTTTTTTCCTCACCTCAGTCCTAAATAGCCGGCCTACCTCTTATTCTTAAACTGTGACCCCTGGATCTGGACACCCCGAAAATTTTTTTCCTACATGTAGACTGTCCAATCTTTCAAGAATTTTATATGTTTCTATGATCCCCTCTCATCCTTCTAAATTCCATTGAATACAAGCCTAGTGGACCCACAATGAAGGCCAACATGTCATTAGCTTTCTTCACTGTCTGCCGTACCTGCATGCTTACTTTCTGTGACGGATGTACAAGGACACCCAGGACTTGTTGCACCTCCCCTTTTCATAATCTGACACCATTTGGATCTTGTTTGCATTCTATCAATTCAAATCATACTACACAAGAGAACAATCAAGCTGTACACAAGTACTACAGGTAGTGCAAAGAGTAAACTATCAGAGTGCAGAATATATGGTTACAGTGCAATTGCATTTGTGGAATTCTTTGCCACAGAAGGCTGTGGAGGCCAAGTCATTTGATATTTTTAAGGCAGAGATAGATAGATTCTTGATCAGTATAGGTGTCAGAGGTTATGAGTAGAAGGCAGGAGAATGGAATTAGGAGGGAGAGATAGATCAGCCATGATTGAATGGAGGAGTAGACCTGATGGGCCAAATGTCCTAATTCTGCTTATATCACATGTTCTTATGAACTTATGAAGATTTCTGTAATAACGTACATGGTCGAGCAATGGAAGCAAGCAAGTTTGGGAGGAGTACATCTCTGAGTTTATGGGCTGCTGGATAGAGATTAGCAGTCTGCCACCATGAATCTGTTGGTATAGCTATTAAGCTTCAAATACCGTCAAAGCATCTTCAGCTCATTGGAAGTTCAGGGGATTTTAACAAAGAGGAGAGAGCCCACCAGGTGGAAATGGCTAAGATTTATGTCGGCTAACAATACGACATTTCCGAAGTGTACGATGGAGTCACGTCAATGGGTGTGAATTTTAGCTATTTGGTTTTTTGTGAGAAGATAGACTGGGCTTAGATCCACAACTCTCCCCCTGCAACCTTTTTGCAGGTCTGAGGCAGAGCTGTCAGAGTGCGAAGAGAGCTAAAGCAGAGCTCGAGCTTTGAGGTGACATCCCGCATGGCTTCCACTCCAACAGCATGGCAGAAGGCTGAACCAGACGAGCCGCCTGTAGTCTGTGGACCAGGAAACTAGCCAGAGGCCTTAGCGAGGGCTGCTGCCTGCACTCTCAGAAAGTCTCGATGCCGTCATGCTCGAGTTCCGTCCTGAAGGCTCAGCACGACAGCCGACCCCCAGCCCCAGAACTCTCTCGGGCTCCATCAGAAGGCTGGACGGGAACGGAGGACCCCGGCCCCTGGCACCCCATACCATCGGGAGGTCCCCCTCCCCCGGTGGAGCCCCGTGGCAGGGGACTGTGTCAAAAGTAGCGCATCTCTCTAGACCGCGGCCAGTGCACTGCGTCAAACGGTGTCTGGGTCAATGGGATGGGTCAATGGAGATCTGGGTCAATGGAGACTGGATGATGGAGAACTGGAATGGAGACTAGGGGGAGAGGATCAAAGGAGGATTTGGTGTGTGGGAGAGAACAGCGGGGGACGGGGGAGGGGGTTCGTGACGGGGGACCGTACACTACTTTGTAATTTGTAAGCACCTTTTGATGGCGGCGGGAGGCCTATTTGCATACCTTGGGTATACAAGCAAAGAATTTCACTTTGTATTTGTATTTATATTTGCATATTTTTATTATCATTTTTCTGAGTATTTACATACCCAGAGGAAAACGAAAAAGCGTTTCTCAACCTGTGTCCATTCAGTGTGTGGTAAAAAAAATAAATAGAAAATAAAAAATAAATAGTACATATATCACGAGTTCTGATCGGCAAAGGCACGACAATGGCTCTGCTTCAGTGTGTCCATGTTGGTGTTTGGTGCGCGATACTTTGGCAGGGGGCAAAGTCCGTTTATCAGTCTAATTGCCTGCGGGAAGAAGCTGATGGAGAAGCATCCTGCTGGTTTTGCAGTTGATGCTCCTGTTACTCTTCCAGATGGCAGGATGGAGAATATGTGCTGCGCATGGGTGGTAGGGATCTTTGATGATGGAGATTGGCTCTGCTAATACATCTCTTCCTGTATATGTCCAGCAATAAAGGGAGTGGGAGCACCAATAATTCTGCTGGCGGTCTTCACAATCTGTCCAGTTGGTGCCGCTCGTATGCCTTGCAGCTCCCGAACCAGGAGGTGATGCCGTAGGTTAATGTGCTCTCGATTGCCCCCCTATAAAAAGTTTGTAGGTGTGCAGTGGGGAAACCTGCTTTCCGTAGTCTTCGGAGAGGGTGTAGTCACTGCTGGGCTCTCTTGACCAGTGCTGTGGTGTTGGTCATGGACGTCAGGTCATCTGACAGGTGGAGTCCTAGGAACTTCACACAGCTGACCCTTTCCACATCAGCTCCATCGATGTGCAGAGGTGTATGACTTGTCACATGTAACAATGAAGTATTAATTTCAATTAAATGCAACTCAATGCTTTGTATGTTGATTCTGTAGAAGCTGGTAAGAGTTTTGCATGGAATCATAGGATATTCTCAGTATCACAATGTTTTGGGTCTTTACCAGAGAAGACAATGATGGATTCAACTTCATTGCAGAGAAGTAAAGTACAGCATTTTGCAAGCAAGGTAGTCCTGCCCCAACATATCAATCTTCCAACTAAGTGTCCACTCTGCTTCAGAGGTTGGAGGAATGGGATGTCTCAATTCTGTTTCTGACCAAGGACTTTTAACATTGCTATCAGAAGTTGGCCCATCATTTCCAGCATTTGTTGTATATTTTGGAATCTCCCAAAAGCATAAGTCTGTTCAGAACTGTTGATGCCTATTTGGAAAAATATAATCAATGAGCAACACCTTGCATAAAGCATATTTGCATTAATGGCGATCGTAAGGAATAGAATTAGGCCATTCAGCCCACCAAGTATATTCCGCCATTCAATCATGGCTAATCTATCTCTCCCTCCTAACCCCATTAACCTACCTTGTCCACATAACCTCTGACACCTGTTTCCATATAAGACATTTAATTTGGTCTGGGTGGTGGTGGTATGCGGGTGTGAATGGCTAACTTGTAGTTATTTTGTTCAAGAAGACTAGAGGGCAAAGCTTTGGTTCTATAAACTGTAGTATATTGTATGTCATAGTAGTACCTTAAATGTTATCAAGGTTTCAGTTGCGAAGCACCACTTTACCAGCATGAGCCAAGGCACAACATTCTTCATGCAAGTTCATGTGTATGTAATTCCTGAAATTAATACGGGGCTCCTCCATGTCAAGTGCAGGTGTTAAACTATCTTCCACAGTCTCAGATGACATTTGAAAGAGCTCCCCGTTTGGCCTTGTGGATTAACATGACATATACTTTCTTGTGGAACATCTTTTCTCTATCTTACAAAGGATTTGTGAAATTTGGGCTGACTGGAGATTCTTAAACAGCATTGCTCTCTGTGCAAATGTAATCAAGCAAATTAAAAGTGAATTGTTTGACAATGATTAGTGGTCAAAGCCATGTCAAAACCAGCAACAGAAGTCGAAGGCAGATTGAAAGCAAATTCCTCCAAAGGCATTTAGAGAATTATGTCAAGAAAGAACTAAGGCAAGAGTAAAAAATTACTATTTAATTAAGTTACTTTAATGATCATTGTAAAGCAATGATAATTTATTTAGAAGTTTAGGGAGTAAGCAGGGTTGTTAATTACATCACTTCATTAAGTGATGTTAAGGAATGCTTTTAATTAAATATTGCAATTTGGTTTTCCCACAAGGTCAGTATGGCCACTGAAGTCATCTTCAAAGATTAAACATAAAAAAGATGGGAGAATTAATTCCATACAAGTAAAAGCTTTCTGAAGTGTTGGATCTGATTTATTTTTGTGTGACTAAACCCATAAAACATATTGCCAGGAATAATATAACGAATGTCAAAGATTTTGTGACAACAAAAAGCCACCTGTCCAAATTATTCAATTTGAAATTGTCAATAGATTTCAAGATATAAATAAGAACCCAGATTGCCATTAGTCTGATAACATAGACAATACGTTATCAACCCATGAAGATTATTATGTTTAAACGACCCTGGCATTTTTTTGTGAGATTTTATCATCCCAACATATAAGAACCTGGCAGATAGTATTCAGCATTCACTAGTCTGAGATATTTAATTTAGTTTAATTTAGAGTTACAGTGTGGAAACAAGCCCTTTGGCCCACAGGGTCTGCACCGACCAGCAATCCCCACATATTAACACTATCCTGCACACAAGAGAGACAATTTACACTTATAACAAGCCAATTAACCCTCAAACCTGTACGTCTTTGGAATGTGGGAGGAAATCGAAGATCTCAGAGAAAACCCATGCAGTTCACTAGGAGAACATACAAACTCCATACAGACAGCATCCGTGGGCAGGACCGAAACTCTGGGTCTCTGGCACTACAAGGCAGTGAACTCTTCCGCTGTGCGCCCGTTAATGAAAAGTACCTGCTTTCTGATTGTCTGACAATCCTGCCAATCTGATGGAATTTCGCAACATTTCTCAACATAGGTTTGGATCAGCGGCCCTGCTCAAAGATGGAAAGCTGACTTTACTGACTCTGGTTTCCCAGAGATTTCTTGATTATGCTCCCATTCAATTCCTCATGGAATCCATTACATAGCCAAAATTGCTGTAGTTTCCGAACTCATAACACTTGGCTAATCTGTTTACTTAACCTGTATCAGGTCCATCGATTTGAATGGAAGGAAACAGTGTGGGCATTTTATAGGTCTACCTTTTGGGGCTAGCTTTTATAGGTCCACGAACCTTGAGAGGTCGAACTACATAGGGGTCAGGCACATGCATAAGGCACGTCAGGCACGTCAGGGTAGGCAAGGTAGGCACTGCCTACCCTGACTAAAATTATGAAATGGCAATTCTTAAATATAAATAGTAAAGGCATGGGAGAATTATGCCTATGTAAGAGATCGATCTCCTAGGTAGGCATAATTCTCTGTGCCTTTCATCCGCAGCGCTTGTAACACGGGAAGATCTGTGCAGCCCACGGGCCGTCAGCGCTGCCTGAGCCGTCAGTTTCAAGGGGAGCTTTGCAGCACTGCGCATGCACAGCAGCCTGATGCGCATGCGCAGCGCGAGTTTCTTGGCGGGATTTTCAAATATGGATTGCCATTATTTTAATAGTATCTCAGGAAACACAGAGTAAAGAATGGACTTAATGTACAATAACGTGGTAAGTGCATTTCTTGGTGCTTTATGTTTTTAAATGCTGTATTTCCCAGGGTGGGGGGAGAGCTCCGTTCACAGTGTTTGGGGAGTCTGGCGTTGTGAAGGAGGGGGTTGGGGTCAGTAACCCACTTGCCACGCTCCGGTCTGAGTGCAGTTAGATGGGACTAGGTGAGAGTAAGTGTTCGGCATGGAGTAAAAGGGCCGAGATAGCCTGTTTCTGTGCTGTTAATTGCTTAGGGTTACACAAAAGGCTGGAGAAACTCAGCGGGTTTGCAGCAGCATCTAAGGAGCGAAGGAGATAGGCGACGTTTCGGGTCGAGACCCTTCTTCAGACTGCTATATGATTTTATTGTGGCTGGGGAGTGAATTAGCTTGGGTGGCTGCCGCAGCGCTCCGGGAACGGACAGCAGAACTGGCCGCCATTTCTGGGGAAGGAAGCAGCTCGGGTGACTGACTTTGAGCGGCCGCCGGGACCCTTGCCACTTCAGTCCCTTCTGCTAGTCCCCGTCACCTCTGGCAGTGTCTCCGTCTGAACTTCTCTTACCTGCCGCTCGCCGGCCGGCTTCCCACAAATCTTTAAATTCCGACAACGCGCTCACGGGACCATTTGAGGTTACTCGGCCATGGGAATGTAAGGATTTGCGGGACGCGGTTGACATGAGCGAAGCCGGCGAGCGGCAGGTGAGAGATGTTCAGACGAAGAGCACTGCCAAGAGGTGAGCGGGCCGGCAGAAGGCGCTTGAAATGGCAGCCGTTTCTGTTGTCGGGTCCGGGTTCGGCGGCCCGCTCGCACCCGAGCTGCTTCTATCCCCGGAAGTGGCGGCCAGTTCTGCTGTCCGTGCCAGGAGCGCTGAGGCAGCGGTGAGTGAGTCTGACATGATCTCTGACCTTCCTCCTTTTCAACACTCCTGCCCTCCCCGCATCTTTAACCCCTGGCACAGACTCTCCACACGCTGTGAAAGGAACTCTCCCTCCAAATGGACCCTTGAATTAGTATTGTCATTCAATAAGATGACAACTGGTTCAACGTCCCGGTGTGCTCCTGTCTTTCCCACCATCTCTCCACCTGCCTTCATCCTCCATTCCCCACCCATTCCGTGATTAAAAAACGAAGGAGATTGAGAAGCCTTGGTAAAGTTGAATTGTTACTTATTTTTTATTTTTTACGAAGATGCACGGTTTAAGATTTTTTTTTGAAAGCCGGCTGACTGCCTACCCCGAGTAATTACTCACGGCACGCGCCTGATAGGGGTGGCCCCTCTACAGTCCAACCAAACATATCAATTACATCAATACATTATTGACAGTTCCCCAAACCCATTACAGAGTCTTCCATACAATGTTTCTGGCAGAAGCTTCTGGAAGGAAGCTAACTAACCGAATAGAGCAACATCTACCCTGGAATTCAAAAGAATGGCCAGAGGGCTTCACACTCTGGCCAATCAACAAACAGCAGGGTAACTGTCTTGCAACATTATTTACATTATTTTGCAGCAATTCGTTTGCAGCAATCCAACCAAACTCATGCATTCACAATACCTTGGAGGTCCTCTACAAGAATCTCATTCATACTGACATTGGAGAGACACTCATACATTTCTTATCTGCAACATTGATCTGGGACCTAGACTTCTTGGCACCAGTCAGCAGCTTGTGGCTTTTTATACACAGAAATACAGACTTGACCAAAATGGCCTTGCAATGCATGAATTCCTCTGCTAAATGTTGGCTCTATTCTGGCTCCACTTTGGCCAGGATTTACACTTGTTGTCACCACGTTGCAAATTTTTGTCCCCATTCTAGCTATCTCACAGTTACCACGGAATCATGGAATCATGAAAACTTTATTGTCATTCAGACCTTTTGGTCTGAACGAAATTGCGTTGCCTTGCAGTCATACATATGGTAAATCAACAAAACACACAATAAACACAAATTTAACATCCACCACAGTGGATTCACCAGACACCTGCTCACTGTGGTGGAAGGCAAAATCTTAAGCCTTTGTCTCTTCCCTTCTTGCTCTTCCTCTTCCTCTGCGCTGAGGCGATCCAGGCCTCCGATGTTATGACCCCACCGGGTGATGTAAGTAAGTCCCACGGCTGAACCGTGCTCCATGAACGGGCCGGTTCAACTACGCGGCCCGGGGCGGTCGAAGCTGCTGAAGCTGCCGCCCTCCAGTCCAGCGGACGCAGCTGTTGCCGGGGGAGCTCCGGAAAAACAGGTCACCGACCTGTGACCTGCGAGCTCACGACAATGTCGTCCACTGGGCCCGCGGCCGGGCCTCTGAAGTCGCTGCCGCCGCCACTGCCACTGCCACCAGAAAGCCACCACAGTCCGAGTCAAGCCGCTGGAACGCCGGAACGCCTGAACCCGCCACATCCCTGAAGTCGGCCAGCCTAGCTTTGGTATGTCCTGGCTGGCTCTGCCTCCGGAGGTTGGAGGCTGCCAGCTCCGCCATTAGGCCTCAGCGCAGACGGACGGAGACAGGGGATACGGCAAGAAAAGTCGTGTCCCCCTGTAGGAAGAGACTAAAAAGTTTCTCCCACCCTCCCACACACATACACAACATAATAATTGAAATTAACACGCTAAAACAAGACAAGAAAACAACAAAAAAATAAAAAAACAGACGGACTGCAGGCGAGCCGCAGCTGCCAAGGCAGTGCCGCCACTCCACCCAATCCGTTGTGCAGAATGGCATTGATGAGAGGGTTATCTTTCTGTATAATATTGTGGATTATTTCCACATTCAAAAATAAAATAATTAATGTCCATTCACATGGCAAACAAAGTCTGCTTATATATTTTAATGTGGTTTTTATAGATATACTAGACTAATTGGGACCCATTGGGTCCCAGCTTCACAGTGGGAGGGCTGGTCCCCCAACACCAATTTCAATATTGCTGGCCAGTGGGGGGGGGGGGGGGGGGGGTGGCTTTCTTGAGTGTTGGCATGGGTGTTGTGGGCTGGACTGCTTTCCAGAGGGCTAGTATGGACATTGTGGCCGAATAGATTATTGGGCTGGCATCTCAGTCATTGAGGCATGGCAGCACATTCCCTCAGGCCAGGCAGGTAATTCACTTAACCAGGCAGCTCAGTCACTCAGGCCTGGCAGCTCAGTCACTCAGGCCTGGCAGCCCAGTCACTCAAGCCTGGCAGCTCAGTCACTCAGGCCTGGCACCTCAATCACTCAGGACAGGCAGCTCAGTCACTGAGGCCAGGCTGCTCAGTCACTCAGGCCTGGCAGCTCAGTCACTGAGGCCAGGTTGCTCAGTCCCTCAGGCCAGGCAGCTAAGTCACTCAACCTGGCAGCTCAGTCATGCAGGACTGGCAGCTCAGTCATTCAGGCCTGGCAGCTCAGTTACTCAGGCCTGGCAGCTCTGTCACTTAGGCCTGGCAGCTCAATCACTCAGGCATGGCAGGCTGGTCGCTCAGTCACTGAGGCCTGACGGGATGGCAGCTGAGAAACCGCCAGAAATTCTACTGAAAACAGGTGACAAACTCTGTGAGAAAGAAGGGGGAGAGGGTGGACAATCAATTTTAGACATTTTCATCTTGTTTTACAGATGACAGCAATGAAGGAGGAAAGTCTATCCTTGCATGGATCTCTGGAGCGCTAGTATGGGTTTTGTGTGCTGAAAGGACTGGTTTCCAGAGGGATAGTCTGGACATCGTGGACTGAATGGATTCTTGGACTTGCAGTTCAGTGAGTCATGGCTGGTGGGCTGGCAGTTCACTTACTCATGGCTGGTGAGCTTGCAGTCCAGTCACTCATAGCTGGGTGGTGGCAGTTCACTCAGTCACCCCTCCTCCCTTCACCCCCCCCCCCCCCAACTTTGCTCCTTGCAATTCCCCTCCCCCGCACGCATTCAGTCCATCTTTCCTCAACCTCCCCCCCCCATGCACTCTTAGTGGCTCTCTGACAGTGGAGCCATTCCTGCCTATTAGATTCCCATTGTGACGAAGACCATTTAGGCATGGCAAGTGGAAAAAGGATTTATTAGTTTAAAACGTGAATTACTTTTAAAATATAACAATTTAAATGTTAAAGATTAGATTTATTAAGTTATTTTTCTTGTGTTCTGCTGCTCACTGCCTGTTGATGACTCTTTGCTGTTGATTTAAAAAAAAAAGACAATTTTAATATAGAGAGATTGAGCGTTCAAATTTTAACAAAGAAAATTTGAGAATTTACCTCAAAAGTCATAATTCAGTGCAGGCTTGCAAATCCAATCTCACAGCACTCCAAGCAGAGTGCAGGCAGAAAGTCAAACCTCACAGCACTCCAAGCAGAGTGCAGACAGCAAGTCCAACCTCAGCACTCCAAGCAGAGAGCAGGCAGTTAGTCCAACCTCACAGAACTCTAAGCAGAGTGCAGGCAGCATGTCCAACCTCACAGCACTCCAAGGAGAGTGCAGGCAGCAAGTCGAACCTCACAGCACTCCAATCAGAGAGCAGGCAGCAAGTCCAACCTCACAGCATTTGAAGCAGTTCAGGCAGCAAGTTCAACCTCACAGCACTCCAAACAGAGTGCAGGCCAGCAAATCCAAATCCAAACACAAACACACACAAACACACACACACACACACACACACACACACACACACACACACACACGCACACACACACACACACACACACACACACACACACACACACACACACACACACACACACACACTCCATCCATCCATCCATCCATCCATCCATCATAAAATGGTGTAGTGTGAATGTGATTGTGTTGTGCCATTGCAGTTCAGTGCTCCTAGCTTGGGAAGCCTTGTTTGAGTTGTGCCTATCAGTCACCTGTGGGAGCTACACCTGATAGAGTCATGGTAATTTCCGCTCATTAGAGGGGACTGTGGATGAGTCCTCTACAAAAGACACCAGCTTCATGCATACCAATAAAGTAATTAAATCTCTGATTTAATAGGGATAGGGTTCTTTTAGTCATATAAAAGTCATTACCTATGACAAACACCTGGCAGGGTTGCATCATTTCTCCCACTCTGTCTGGTGTTTGGGGGCCAGAGGCGCTCCAGTCCTTCCCTGTAATACTCTGCTGGCACCGGAAGGAGCAATGACTTGGAGTCACTAGCAGATGCAGCCTGACAACCCCGAGTCGGGGTAAAGCCATAGCGAAATCTTGGGACATCTATATCAGATATGATTGGGGTTTGTCTCAATTACGAACATCTGATGAATCAAATTATAACACAAGGAATGCTCCGTCTTATGAAGGCATGTCAGGCAGCAGCTTGTTCAGGGTTGCAAATTTCTTCCCACTCAAATTAACGGAGTGGTGGAAATGGTGCTAAAGTATATGCACGCATGCTTGAGGCAGCTCCTGGTTCAGGTTTGCATACGTCCTCCCATTAGGATGTATGAAGTATGAAGATGGAGCCATATATATTATGCCCCGTATTACGGAAGCATACACAGGCAGTTCAAGTCATATGCCTGTAGCTGCCCTGGTTTCAAGGTTCGCATTTTCCTGCCACCCAAAAGACTATCGTAGATGGTGTCACAAAATATGCTTGGTATTATAGAGGCATGCACAGTTCTAGACATAGTGATATGGCAACACCTGGTTCAGGGTGCATTTTTTCTCCCACTCTAAGAACATGTTAAAGGTCAGTATGGACTAACTCCATACATGAGCCCGAACATGACCATGTGCCGGGATCCCATGCTTTAATGCATGATGTATGTCAATCACATGAGGAAAAGCTGTGTGCTCTTGCCTCTAAAATTGCTATTCCCTGGGGGATGGGGAAGCCACCATAAGAGAGGTTGACCAGCGGCATCACCTAGCTAACAGAAATGACAAGCATGATGGACAGGGTCTGCAAATGGAACTTCGCAAAAGTTCCAACAAAGGAAATCGACCTGAGATTAGAGACGCTGGTAAGTAAAGTCTTGTTATTAACCTCCGTAAACTCCGAAATGGAGCAGTATGTCAGCCCAGCTTGGTTTACTGCCAGCATGGGTTGCCTAGTCATTTTCTTCACATTTTCTGGGCTAAGATCAGGTTGATGTAGAGACATTGGCAAGGTGCTTTACACAGTACCTCTGTAAGTTCCAAGTAGGAACAGTTTGGTTATCCTGGATCAGGGTAGACCATCATGAAACTGGCTGGCCATAGGAGTCATATTGACCAGAGAAGTACTGCTTCATCATCTATGAGAGGTTATCAGACTGGTCAATACAACTAAAGTAGATGAAGTTTTTCTCAACATATGGTTTATTTCTCTTCAACTAACAGAGTTACTGGCTCATTGGAATCATCATTGCCATCCTCTCTGGGACAGGTAGTTACCAACAAAAAGCTCATCTGGCATATATTATAACTTTATCTGACCTGCAGATTCATGTTGTGAATCAACAATGTAATTTTACTTCGGAGTCACGTGAGTGACTACGTGAATAGAAGCCCGTACAGCCGTTGGTGCGTCATGACGTCAGACGCTGGTGCAGTCGGGCGGGGGAGCAGCAGCGCTCCTCCGAGCGGTAAGTTTAAACCGCGGGTTACATGGAAAGCTGGAGAATTCAGCGGGTGCAGCGGCATCTAAGGAGCGAAGGAGATGGGCGACGTTTCGGGTCGAGACCCTTCTTCAGACTTCACCCTCCATTCTCCAGCATCTGCAGTTTTCGTTAACAAGTTGAAAACGAGGTAAGGTTTGTTGAAATACTTTACCACAGGTCTTTTTCTGCGACGGTTGGGAGTTTTTGTAGATATGTTGCAGAAAGGGAAGAAGGTGTCGGCGAGGCGCTCCGGGGGTAGAAAGGTAAAGTGGCAGGAGAGTGTTGAGGATGGAGGCCCGTCTGGTACACCTGGTCCGGTGCTGGCTACACAGCCAGTGGTTTGCGGACCCCACTGCCGGGGGGCAGTGGAGGCTTGTCAGTAGGGGGCCGCTGGCAAGTCTCTGTGGCCCGTAAATGAGTCGGGCCTGGAGGTTATACCCTCCATAGGAGAGTCCGTTTGCTCACGGCTCTCCCACGTCGAGATTCTATTTCAAAAGAATGCTCGACAGGGACCAGCTTCCGTGGGGAGGAGTGGTGCCCAAGCCAGGCTGATGGAGAGCTTGTGCTAGCAGCACCTGTTTTCAGGGCTGCAGAACTATCCTGCCTGTGAGGAGGATGTTCCAGCTCCGTGAGGAGGAGTGATGCCCAAGCCAGGCTGATGGAGAGCTTGTGCTAGCAGCACCTGTTTCAGGGCTGCAGAACTATCCTGCCTGTGAGGAGGATGTTCCAGCTCCGTGAGGAGGAGTGATGCCCAAGCCAGGCTGATGGAGAGCTTGTGCTAGCAGCACCTGTTTCAGGGCTGCAGAACTATCCTGCCTGTGAGGAGGATGTTCTATCAGGGCAGTTTGCTGGGGGAGAGCAGTAAAGGTGTTCGGTGGGAGGTAATTCCGAACATTGCTGGGAAGTTTGCTGAGTGTAGAGAGGCAGGAAAGGCGATTGATGTAGAATTGGCTGAAGCCATTCAGGATATGCTCTCCCACCAGTTACAGGAGCTAGCTATGGATGAAGTAGCAAAAAACTATAAAGCTCCTGTTAATTGAGATCTCCTGAAGGTACCGGTGGTTAGTCACCAAATTTGGTCATAGATGGGTTTACCTGCTAGGGCCCAGGAGATGAAGCTTTAAAAAGTGCTTAAACTGTTGTCAGCAGGTATTACAGCTGTGGTGAAAGTTATTGATACAAATGATATGGTTGAAGCACAGCAGGATGAACTGGAACTCCTTTGTAATGCATTTTGAAACCAGTGTGCCACCACGAAATCTGTTGTTTGGTGGTAATTTTGCAAAAAGGGTCAAAGACTGTTTATGAGTTGTTATAACCATGGCTCTCCAAGGCAAAAAAGGTTCTCTACAAGAAGTCGAGGACAACAAGGCCGCAAGGAAAGATGCTGGTAAGGAATATACCATTGACAGACAATGAATTAACTGATGTTCCTGTTCAAATTGGGGAAGGTAAAAATTGTTTCTCAAACAATGGCAGCAGTTGACATCAGATTTGTTCATACTTAGTGTATTGAAGGGGTGAAAAATTGGATTTTACTATAAGGACAGTCTACCTAGTCAACATTTTCCTAGTAGTAAACTTATTTTCAGATGAGGAAAATGTGCTTATTCAAGCAGAGATTCAGTCGTTACATGAGAAGGGGTAATTGAGCCTTCTGTCTATCAAAGTCAACAATTTCTGTCAAGTATATTTCCCAGATCTAAAAAGACTGGGGGATGTAGAATTATTCTGGATTTATCGAATTTGCTCAAATTTGTTTGTTATAGGCATTTCAAAATGGAGAACTTTACCACGGGCAAACATCTAGTGTCCAAAGGGTATTATATGGCAACCATTGATTTAAAGAATGCATATTACGCAGTGTCTATTCATGGTGATGATAGAAGATATTTGAAATTTTATTTGGATGACTGAGCTGTGGCAATTCAGGACATTGCCGAATGGATTAACTTCAGCTCCTAGATTATTTACTAAATTGGTAAAACCTGTGTTAGCATTGCTTAGAGCTCAGGGGCATGTGGTAATGGCCTATTTAGATGATTTCTGATTGTTGGAAAGACTCATGCTGAAACTCAATCATCAGTTTCAGTTGTTAAAATTATTTTTTGAACAAATGGGATTTGTTATTCACCCAGGTAAATCTAAATTATCACCAGTCCAAATTATTGATTATCTGGGATTTACCATTAATTCCAATCACATGTTGGTAACTTTGCCCAGGGATAAATTGAATCAGTTAATTGAGGACTGTGTCAATCTCGTTGGAGAACAACGGCCTTTGATTAGACAAGTAGCCAGTTTTATTGGGAAGTTGTTGCAGCTTTTCCAGCTGTGCAGTATTGTCCTCTGCATTATCAACAATTACAACCATCAAAGGAACAGGCACTGAGAATACAAAGGGGCTATTTTTGATAGGCCTATGCAGTTGTCAGCTGGGGCGATTGCTGACATACAATGGTGGATAGTACATGTTTCAAAAGATTTAAGGAAGGTTTCGTGGAATCACCGTCACTGATATTACAGACTGATGTGAGTGCACTGGGTTGGGGTGCAACAGATATGTCTTCTAGTTGTGGAGGCAGATGGAATGTGGATGAGACATCGCTTCCTCAATTAAGAGGGACTGATTATTTAGAGTTGTTGGGCACCTGGTATGGGCTCAAAGCTTATTGTTCTACAAGGAGGGATCTGCATGTGCAGCTCAGATTCACAACACCACAGCAGTGGCATATGTAAACCACATGGGTGGAGTTAAGTCACAGTCTTGTGATAGACTGGCTAACCAGATTTGGAGCTGGTGTATTGAGCAAAATATCTGGCTTTCAGCATTTTATTTGCTAGGAAGAGGTCACGTCAGTTAATGACAACATTGAATGGATGTTAAATCAGGATGTGTTTAACCAAATGATTGATCAGTATGCATTGCCAGATATTGACTTGTTTGCATCTCGATTAAATCATCAGTTACCTAGATATGTTTCATGGTAACCAGATACTGGGGCAGTAGCAGTGGATGCATTTTCGCTGCATTGGGGGAGGAATGTTTGTGTATGTATTTCCTTCATTCTGTCTCATCAGCAGATGTTTGCAAAAGATCAAGGAGGACTCCGCTTCAGGGGTATTGGTAGTGCCAGATTGGCCTACACGAGCATGGTTTCCCGTTGTATTACAAATGGCTAGGGAGCCTTACATGCTTATGCCCAAGAATAAAAATCTACTGGTAAATCCAGTCACTGGGGATCAACATCCTTTATAGGATCGTATTGATCTGTTAATTTGCAGATTATAAGGAGGCCATACCTGGGGAGAGGACTGTCTCATCGGACGGTGGATGTTCTCACGTCGGCCTGCAGGGATAGTACACAGCAGCAATATATCACCTATATAAGGAAGTGGGAGTAATTCTGCCTACAGCAGGATATTGCATACCACACGTCAGGGATCACGGATGTATTGGAGTTTGTCAACTCTTTATTTTGACCAAAAAAATTAAGTTACAGTGCAATTAATTCAGCCAGAAGTGCTCTGTCTTCTTATTTACCTATGAATGCAGAATTGCATACAGTAGGGACACATCCGTTAGTTCACGATTCATGAAGGGAGTTTCAATTCTAATCCTCCTAAACTCAGGTATGCCGGTATTTGCAATGTGAGTGAGGTTTTTATGCTTCTTCGCCAGTGGGCTCCGGTTACAAGCCTATCTATAGCCAAAGTAACTATGAAGGTGGTCATGCTTCTGGTGTTGGTTTCAGCCCAACGTGTACAAACATTGCAAAAGCTACGGCTAGATAGAATGCATGTGTTGGCTGATGCCATTATATTTTATATCTATGATTTTGCTTAAACATAATAAAAGAGGCATGACAGGATGTAAGATGGTGTTTTCAGCATACCCCGCAGATGATCGCTTCTGTATAGTCTCACATTTATCTCTTTACATTGAGATTACTAAACCTCTGAGAGAAACAGAGTTGGCTTTGTTTATTAGTCACAAAAAATCACACAGTAAGGTGTCGGTGCAAACGATTGCAAGGTCCTCGCGGCCGCAGGATGGTCCCAGTGAGCTAATTTTCAGAGGTTTTGTCACAAGCCGATTTCAAGGCTCGGGGTGTTTGCTGATTTGGTGTCAGTACTGTTACATTTTTCCCCTGAGTTAGAGGGGTTTGTTATGATCTGTTTGTAAATAAACTGTTTATTCCATTTAACAAATGTATTTACTGATGCATGATTGATTGTTAACGACTTTTGAGTCAATCCAGGCAGTGTGAACGTCGGATTTGAGTCTGCGGCGTGAATTCACAGAGCTTTGAAGTCTTCACGTAGTCACTCACGTGACTCCGAAGTAAAATAGTAAGATTAAACGAGAACTTACCAGTTTGAAGTTTGATCTTTATTTTATGAGGAGTCGAGTTGAGGGACTACGTGCCCTCCGCTCCCACCCTCATGGATCTCATCTGGTAGTTCTAGTTTTATCATCTTACCGTTATACTTCGGTCATTGTTTAGCTGTGAATTCATTCCGCTGCTTTGACGATTGACGCACCAACGGCTGTACGGGCTTCTATTCACGTAGTCCCTCAACTCGACTCCTCATAAAATAAAGATCAAACTTCAAACTGGTAAGTTCTCGTTTAATCTTACTATTCATAATAACCCATAGGTTCTCAATACCACTATTCCTGATTGAGTGATGGGTCGAAGAGATTGTGTTATGCACTCTAGAGACTTAGACATGTGGTCTCAGTCAAAGGACTGTGAGATATTCCTGATTCAACCTTGCATTATACTAATCTCCACTCTGAAGGAAAACGCTACGTATTTATGGTGAATCTTAAATCAAGGGTTGACAGGGAACTAATATTCCCATATCTAAGAGACACTATTGTTTCAGCTCTAGTCATTAGCTGCTGATTATATATTATTAGTAATATATATGAATAACTAGATAATGCATCTTCCGCGGGTGGGAAAGCCCAAATTGTTTTCCGTCTGTAGGATCAACGGAGGAACAGTGGTTCCAAGTGCAAATCAGTGACAACTCATGTGAGGATGTGTGTTCTGACCAATGACTAGAGGGGTATATTTCTCAAGATTACAGAAATATGGTGCAGGCCAAATCATTTTTAGCATTAGGCTAATCAAATTGTGGATTTACTTACTCAGTTGAAGAATGATGATTGTGTGTCTGCAATTTAACTGACTCAGAGAATTGATCTTGTAGTTGCATACTCTGTCATAACTATACACATAAGGCACAGTTTCTGCTGTTTAATAACAAAGCTAGTGGTGAAAGCCTATGCTGCCCATCTCCAATTAAGGGCATTATGTCATCGAGTTTTAGGTATTATGCAAAATTGCAAATGATAAATCTTTTGGGTTGTCGGTAGATGTCTTTGGCGATATTACATTTAAGGCAACATGGAATTTAACAGTTCCAATTTGCCTATTCAGTCACGCCATGGTAGGCGGCTGAAGCAACTCTTATTTACTTATTCATGTGTGACGGCTGGGACAGCCTGTTTTCTCGGCCGGCTAGCTCTGCGCGATTGTATGAGAAGCTTGTGAACAACATATGTGAGTCAATTCTATACGGAAGTAACAAAGGTTGTGTGACTTCCAGTTTGAGCCTAGAGAAACTTTGTGGGACAGCACAATTGACAATTCCTGTGCTGCTTTATCATTTCTGCAATACCATAAGTGGAACATAAATGATTGGTTCTTCACCAACTGTTCTCTAACATTATGCAGGGTGTCTTTTGTTTGACCACTCTAATAGCCTATACTCATTGTAGTGTGAGAAGTATATCAGTAATTTGTTTTGCAAATATTCTTCAATATTTTTCTATGGGACCAGTATCTTGAAATGAATATGCTTTCAGCAGCTGATCTCAGCGTAAAGAACACAGCCTTGGTCAATCTCTGGCTTAGTATCCACATCATACTGACATTAGGGTAGCTTGTTATAGAAATAATCTCATAAGCAAATGAGCAGGATTGTGTGCATTTGAGGTTGACAGCAGAGATCAGGGATGTCATTAGGTATACAAGTGCACTCAGATGCTAGTCCCTACAATATGGAAGATAATTATTTTCTTTCAATACTCTCAAGATATTGCTGATGGCTCATTAGCAGTCAATACAATGGTTTTCCCTTTCATCATACAGCATGAGGTTTACATAATGCAGCTTAATAAATTATAAAATTTGGTGGAATACGTCTGGATGTTTGCAGATAGAATTATGCACATTGTTGCATAAGTTATTGTCTAACTCAACAGTCTATTGGGAGTACAGGCCAGTTTAGAGCAATGGCCATGTATGCAAGTTAGCATCGTGATATTAATAACTCATGTTTTCCTGTCATTAATGGTTTATCTGATTTAGTGTTTCACACACAGATTATGTCACTGTATGAAACCACAGAGCTTTGAAATCTTCATGCAGTCACTCACGTGACTTTGAAATAATATAGAAAGATTAAACAAGAACTTAACGTTTGAAGTTTGATCTTTACTTCATGAGATATCGCAATGAGGGATTACGTGCCCTCCACTCCAGACCCTATTCTCATAAAGATCATTTGGTGGTTCTAGCATTCAATCTTTCTATAGCTTAGGTCAGCAACTATTCTGTGGGTTCATACAGCTGCTTTGAAGATTGACGTGCATGCAGTCTGGTGGGCTTCTTCACGTAATCTTTCTATTTTAATGACACATTTTAATGACACATTTTAAAGATATATTTTAAAGACACATTTTAAAGCCACATTTTAAAGCCATATTTCAAAAACACATTAAGAACCACATAAAGGGCACACACAGGTCAGTAGACACTAGGTGTTCTGTATATTCACAGCTCAGACTGAGTCATGACCTCTCCCACACCATCTTGCAGAGACTAAACCATGTCCACACTTCTGGGTTTATAGTCCCTCCCCCATCCCACCAGAAGGAGCGTAGCCTTCATTGTGGTGATTGACAGGAGAGATAATCTCAAGATTTTTTAAACATTTGTAACTCTTTTATTTTTCATCAATGGGAAAAATCCTTGGCACCTGATGAGCGGAGCAGGACTCTGAACAAGATGGCCAAACATCACAGCCGTAGGTGGTAACGTTTTTTCTAAAATCAATATAGAGCGCAAACAGAAAGTGGTCAAGATGAGGCTTTTAATTAAATAGATATCACAACTGTTGTACAAATGATGGGAGAACAGTTTTGTGAATAGATAATCTGCTCCTGACTTGGTTTGTAATTTGTCACCTAACAGACCACATAATACCACTGTGATATGTTTGTTTTTAAGTTTTGTGGGGTCACTGTCACATTAAGGAACTATGAAACATGGTTAACTCAGCATCAATGTAAATACCATGCTTTAGATCAATTGATAGCAACTGCCACATTACAGCCCTGTTGTATGAATATTGATTTCTCTAACTTCAGGTAACCTGGCATTCCCTCTCACTCTATCCCTCCACACCCAAGTCACACCAACTTCTCTTTTAACAAACAGCTAACAATGGCCTATTTCCTTTATCATCGTTACATGTTTTGCATATCTTTCATTCATTGTTCTTTATCTCTCTACATCATAGTCTACATCATAGTCTCTCATTTCCATAATATCTAACCAGTCCGAAGAAGGTTCTCGACCCGAAACAGTCACTCATTCCTTCTCTCCAGAGATGCTGCCGCTGAGTTACTGCAGCTTTTTGTGTCTATCTTCGGTTTAAACCGGCATCAGTTCCTTCCTACACAGTCTGTCTGCCACATTAAAGATGAGTTTCCGCTATTTAGGAAATCGGATGTGCATTATCTATGATGACGAGATTGGAGAACCACCACTAGTAACTTCATTTGGGGGGAAGGTTTCATTACAAACATTCAAACAAGAGTCATAGACTCATACACTGATACAGTGTGGAAACAGGCCCTTCGGCCCAACATGCCCATCATGTACCAGCTACACTAATCCCACCGGCCAGGGCTTGGTCCATATCCCTCCAAATATATCCAATCCATCTACCTGTCTAACTGTTTCTTAAATATTGCAATAGTCCCAGCCTCAACTACCTCATGTAGCAGCTTGTTCCATACACCCACCACATTTTGTGTGAAAAAGTTACCCCTTAGATTCATAGTAAATCTTTTCCCTTCACCTTGAAGCTATGTCCTCTGGTCCTTGATTCCCCAACTCAGGGCATCTACCTGATTTATTCCTCTCATGATTTTGTATACCTCTATAAGATCACCCCTCATTCTCATGCACGCCAAGGAATAGACCTCATCCTACTCAACCTCTCCTAGATTCCTCTGCTCTACAACACTACCCAGAGACCTACCATTTACTGTGTAGGTCCTGCACATGTTAGACGTCCCAAATTGCAACACCTCACATTTCTGTGTATTACATTCCATCAAGCATTGCTCTGCCCACCTGGCCAATCGATCCAGATCCTGCTTGCAATCTTACATAACCATCTTCACTATCTGCAAAACCACCCACTTTTGTATCATCAGCAAAATTCCTAATGTTGTCCTGAATGTTCTCATCCAAATCATTGATGTAGATGACAAACAGTAAACGAGTCCAGCACCGAACTCTGAGACACACCACTAGTCACAGGACTCCAGTCCAAGAATCTTCCTTACCATCAATGGGAAAAGCTTATCCACGTCAACTCTGTCTATCCCTTTCATCATTTTAAAGACCTCAATCAAGTCCCCCCTTAACCTTCTGCGCTCCAAAGAATAAAGACCTAACTTGTTCAAACCTTTCTCTGTAACATAGTTGCTGGAACCCTGGCAACATTCTAGTAAATCTCCTCTGTACTCTCTCTATTTTTGTTGACATCCTTCCTATAATTAGGCGACCAAAATTGTACACCCATACTCCAGAATTGGTCTTACCAATGCCTTGTACAATTTTAACATTACTTTCCCTACTCCTATATTCAATGCTCTGATTTATAAAGGCCAGCACACCAAAGGCTTTCTTTACCACCCTATCTACATGCGATTCCACCTTCAGGGAACTATGCACAGTTATTCCTAGATCCCTCTGTTCCACAGCATTCCTCAATTCCCTACCATTTACCATGTACGTCCTATTTTGATTTGTCCTGCCAAGATGTAGCACTTCACACTTATCAGCATTAAACTCCATCTGCCATCTTTCAGCCCACTTTTCCAAATGGCCCAAATCTCTCTGTAGACTTTGAGAATCTACTTCATTATCCACAATACCACCTATCTTAGTATCATCAGCATACTTACCTATCCAATTTTCCACCCCATCATCCAGATCATTGATGTACATGACAAACAACAGTGGACCCAACACAGATCCCTGAGGCACCCCACTGGTCACCGGCTCCAACCTGACAAACAGCCATCCACCATTACTCTCTGACATCTCCCATTCAGCCACTGTTGAATCCATCTTGCTACTCCGCCATTAACACCCAAAGATTGAACCTTCTGAACCAACCTTCCATGGGGAACCTTGTCAAAGGCCTTACAGAAATCCATATAGACAACATCCACTGCTTTACCCTCATCAATTTCCCTAGTTACCGCTTCAAAAAATTCAAGAAGGTTTGTCAAACATGACCTTCCAGGCACAAATCCATGTTGACTGTTCCTGATCAGACCCTGTTTATCCAGATGCTTATATATATTATCTCTAAGTATCCTTTCCATTAATTTGCCCACCACTGACGTCAAACTAATAGGTCTATAATTGCTAGGTTTATTCTTTGAACCCTTTTTAAACAATGGAAACAACATGCGCAGTACACCAATCCTCCGGCACTATTCCTGTTTTCTAATGACATTTGAAATATTTCTGTCATAGCTCCTGCTATTTCTACACTAACTTCCCTCAATGTCCTAGGGAATATCCTGTCAGGACCTGGAGACTTATCCACTTTTATATTTTTCAAAAGTGTCAGTACTTCCTCCTCTTTGAATCTCATAGTTTCCATAGCTACTCTACTTTTTCCCCTTAACTCACAGAGTTCAATATCCATCTCCTTGGTGAATACCGAAGAAAAGAAATTGTTCAATATCTCCCCCATCTCTTTTGGCTCTGCAGATAGCTGTCCATTCTGGTTCTCTAATGGTCCAATTTGATCCCTCATTATCCTTTTGCTATTTAATATAGCTGTAGAAACCCTTTGGGTTTACTTTCACTTTTCTTGCCAAAGCAACCTCATATCTTCTTTTAGCCTTCCTAATTTCTTTCTTAAGATTCTTTTTACATTCTTTATACTCCTCTAGCACCTAATTTACTCCATGCCTCCTATAATTATTGTAGATATCTCTCTTTTTTCGAAACAAGTGTCCAATTTCCCTTGAAAACCATGGCTCTTTCAATTTTTACTATTTCCTTTCAACCTAACAGGGACATAAAGGATTCTGTACTCTTACAATGTCCCTTTAAATGTCCTCCATTTCTCTTCTACATCCTTCCCATGAAACAAAGTGTCCCAATTCACTCCTTTAAAATCCTTACGCATTCCCTCAAAGTTAGCCTTTCTCCAATCAAAAATCTCCACCCTAGGTCCAGTTCTGTCTCTCTCCATAATTATATTGAAAGTAATGGTATTGTGATCACTGGTCCCGAAGTGCTCACCAACGCATACCTCCGTCACCTGACCTGCCTCATTTCCTAACAGGAGGTCCAGCACTGCCCCTTCTCTGGTCGATACATGACAGCACCTTCAGTACTTCTTCGCCGGTAACCCTGACTGTTCTTAAGATACTTCCAGTGACTGCCCCAAGTTCCTTCATCCTACTGTCTTTCTCCTCGGTAAATACAAATACTCATTGAGGACCTTGCCCATCTCCTGTGGCTCCACACAGAGGTGACCGCTTTGATTCCTGAGAGGTCCCACTCTCTCTAGTTACCCTTATCCCCCTTTTGTATTTATAAAATCTTTTGGGATTGTCCTTAATGCTATGCGCCAGAGCTATCTTCTGCCGTCTTATTGCCCTTCTGTCTCATTTTACTCCTTAGTTCCCGAAACTCCTCCAAGGATGCCTTTGATTCCAGCTGCCTATAACTGTCCCATGCATCCTGCTTGTTTTTGACCAATGTCTCAATTTCCCTCGTCAGCCAAATTTCCGTACGTTTGCCTGCTTTGCCCTTCATTCCAACGGGGACGTAGACAACCTAAGCTCTCTTGAGTACATTTTAAAAACATCCCAATTGGCCGATGTTTCTTTTCACTCAAATAACCTGCTCCAGTCAAATTGAGCGAGACCTTCTCTCATACCCTCAAAGTTACCCCAGTTGAGCAGTGTAACACGTGGGCCTTCTCTGTCACTATCCATAACTATCTTAAACCTAATCGCACTGTGGTCACTGGACCCAAAATGCTCCTCCACAAACACTTCATTAACTTGCACTTCCCAATTTCCCAATACTAGATCCAGTGTTGCCCTCTCACATGTGGGGGCCTCCACATACTGCTTAAGAAAACTGTCCTGAACACTTTTGAGAATTGCTCCCCATCTGAACTCTTCACACTATGATTTTCCCAGTCAATATTGGGAAAGTTAAATTCCCTACTACAACAACTTCATTTGACCTGCAGCTGTCTGTAATCTCCCCGCATACTTGTTTTTCTAATTCCCGTTGACTAATCGGGGGTCTGTAGTACACCCCCAAAAAGGTGATCATCCCTTTCTTGTTCCTCAGCTCCACCCGTATGGCCTTACTAGACGAACCGTCGGTAATGTCACCTCTGACCACAGCAGTGACATCCTCCTTAACCAACATTGCAACTCTCCCTCCTCTTTTTCCCTCACCCCTGTGTCTCCTGAAGCTCCTGTACCCCGGAACATTGAGCTGCCAGTTCTGCCCCTCCCTTAACTAGGTTTCAGTCATGTCTACAACGTCCCAGTCGCTCGTACCTATCCACGCCCTAAGCTCATCTGCCTTACCCATCAGGCTCCTTGCATTAAAATACGTGCAGTTTAAACCGACCCTCGCTCTCCACCTTTCACCTGCCTAATCTGTCCACTAACCTGTCCCTCCATACCAACCTTTAACCTCTCACCTGCCTCTGTCCTGTATGAAGGTAGACAAAAGTGCTGGAGAAACTCAGCAGGTGCGGCAGCATCTATGGAGCGATGGAAATAGGCAACTTTTCAGGCCAAAACCCTTCTTGATGTAGGGTGGGGCAGGGGGGAGAAGAGAGGACAAGAAGGAGCCTGAGGGCTGAGGGAGAACTGAGAAGGGGAGGAGACAATAAGGGCTACCGGAAATTAGAGAAGTCAATGTTCATGCCGTTGGGGTGTAAACTGCCCAAGCACAATACAAGGTGCTGCTCCTTCAATTTCCGGTGGTCTTCACTCTGGCCATGCAGGAGACCCAGGACAGAAAGGTCGGATTCAGAATGGGAGGAGAAGTTGAAGTGCCGAGCTACAGGGAGATCAGGTTGGTTAATGCAGACCATGCAGAGGTGTTCGGTGAAACGATCGCCAAGCCTACACTTGGTCTCACCGAGACAGATCAGCTGACATCTAGAGCAGCAGATACAATGGATGAGGTTGGAGGAGGTGTAGATGAACCTCTGTCTCACCTGGAACGACTCCTTGGGTCCTTGAATGGAGTCAAGGGGGTAGGTAAAGCGACAAGTGTAGCATCTCTTGCGGTTGCAGGGGAAAGTGCCGGGGGAGATGGGAAGATGTGGCGAGTGGTGGGGTGATGAGATCCCACCCCCCTGGCAATCCAGTTTAAACCTTCTCGTGCAGCGTTAGGTGGTAGGGTAAATGATGTAGGGCAAGAAATCAAGACTTCTTTCAGTCTATCTCTCTATTCATTCATTATGTTTGCTAAATATGCAATCAGTAATCATTGAATAGACCTACATTATGGTCACCAGCCCCAATTCATGCTATAGCATCACTATCTATAAATTCTGACTGAATAGCTGGCCCAGCTAGTTTTGTGCAATTGGACCTTACATTAGTCTAAGGTCAGCTCAAAAATGTTATGAGAATTCCCATGTTCCCTGGTCTGAGAATCTGCTTGGACGTAGTATAAAAGGCAGCCATTGAAGGAAAACCTGCTACTGTTCTAGTGGAAATCTTTCAGCATGTGTCTCAGTTCAGAGCAGCCAGATGGTTAGATGAATGACACATAGGAAGCTAGACAGGGAACTTCATGCCTGAATAACTGTAACCACACCAGCGCAAAATGGCAGATAAATCAATGAAGCAGCCAGAGAAGCAATGAAAGGAAATTGACAAACTTCATTTATTTCACTGAGTTTGCCTCCCTTTCCTCTAAACTCTAGGCTCAATTTAATCCACCTCTCCCTTCTCTTATGATTCCATAATATCCTGAATGGCTTCAATGCAGTTAGTGATGACAGAATTTCAACATTAAAGATGAATGGCCAAAATTATGGCATGACTGTTGAGACAATCATATAACTGGCAAATTATGCACAAAGATATAGATGATGAGAAGTTTTGTACGGTTCCATTAGCAAGAAACACATTAATATTGAGAAGATATTCCAGCTAGACACTAAAACATTAGGGCAAATGGAATGTGTAATGTGCAATCCTCTGTTCTATGCATGGCTATGGATTATAATGGCTGAACACACTCCATGTTCTAATATCATGTTCATTCAGCTGATTCATATTTTTGATGCATTGCAATTTCAAATTGATATAGGATGCATTGTCATTTGACGTGCGTGCTCTAGAAAATAATTCGGGCAAATTTTGCTAGTTAAAATTGCAATACTCTCTGGATGAAAAATGCAAGAAGTCATATTGATAGAAGGATCCTGGCCACACACTCATCTCTCCACTGCCATCAGGTAGAAGGTACAGGAGCCTGAAATCAGCAACGTCCAGATTTAGGAACAGCTATTTCCCCACAGCCATCAGGCTATTAAACACAACTTTAAACAAACTCTGAACTATAACAGCCTGTTGCACTTTATCTGGTTATTTATGTGTGTGTATATATCTATATCTATCTATCTATATATACTTTTAAAACTATGTGTGTGTCTGCCGACCGCCGTCCGGCCGGCTGGCTGCCGCATTCCGTTTTTTTCTCAGATAAGATTTTCGCCCTTTGATTCTCTGCTCCGCCAAAACCGGACCCTCAGACACCGCCGTTTTTTCCATTTTGCCAGACGTTACGCTTGTACATTCACAAAGGCACTCCTCATTACATTTAGACATCTTTAAGTACACTATTTTTAATAAAATCCTTCCCCCCCCCCCCCAAATTTCAAAATCTGGCAACAAAAACAGGAAAGCAGACTATTATTTAAATGGTGGCCGATTAGGAAAAGGGGAGATGCAGCGAGACCTGGGTGTCATGGTTACACCAGTCATTGAAAGTAGGCATGCAGGTGCAGCAGGCAGTGAAAAAAAAAAGCGAATGGTATGTTAGCTTTCATAGCAAAAGGATTTGAGTTACAGGAGCAGGGAGGTTCTACTTCAGTTGTACAGGGTCTTGGTGTACCACACCTGGAGTATTGCGTGCAGTTTTGGTCTCCAAATCTGAGGAAGGACATTATTGCCATAGAGGGAGTGCAGAGAAGGTTCACCAGACTGATTCCTGGGATGTCAGGACTGTCTTATGAAGAAAGACTGGATAGACTCGGTTTATACTCTCTGGAATTTAGGAGATTAAGAGGGGATCTTATAGAAACTTACAAAATTCTAAGGGGTTGGACAGGCTAGATGCAGGAAGATTGTTCCCGATGTTGGGGAAGTCTAGGGACAAGGGGGGTCACAGCTTAAGGATAAGGGGGGAAATTCTTTAAGACCGAGTGAGAAAAGACTTTCTTCACACAGAGAGTGGTGAGTCTCTGGAACTCTCTGCCACAGAGGGTAGTTGAGGCCAGTTCATTGGCTATATTTAAGAGTGAGTTGGATGTGGCCCTTGTGGCTAAGGGGATCAGAGGGTATGGAGAGAAGGCAGGTACGGGGTACTGAGTTGGATGATATTTTTTTTCCAGCCATGATCATATTGAATGGCGGTGCAGGCTCGAAGGGCTGAATGGCCTACTCCTGCACCTAATTTCTATGTTTCTATGTTTCTATGTGATGTCACAATGCCCAATGCTCACAGATGTCCAATCGGAATGGATCTCATTTACATCTGCCTTTGCCCCAGCCCCGCCCCACCTCCCCCGCCTGATGTTCCAGCTACCAGGACTACTCTTCCTCTCACCTGCTTCCTGTAAGGACTCTATTCCCCTATTCCCAATTCCTCCGTCTACGCCACATCTGCTCCCAGGATGAGGTGTTCCACACCAGGGCAATACAAATGTCCTCATTCTTCAGAGAACGGGGATTCCCCTCCCCCACATATATGAGGCTCGCACCAGGGTCTCCTCCATACCCCGCAACACTGCCTCTCTCCCCATTCCCTCACTCGCAACAAGGGCAGAGTCCCCCTGGTTTTCACCTTTTACCCCACCAGCCAGCAAATACAACACATAGTCCTCCGCCAGTTTCGCCACCTCCAACGTGACCCCTCAACACGCCACATCTCCCATCTCCCCCCCCCCTGTCTGCCTTCCGCAAAGACCGCTCCCCTCCGCAAACTCCCTTGTCAATTCTTCCTTCCCTCCCGCTCTACCCCTTCCCCGGGACTTTCCCTTGCAACTGCAAGAAATCGCTACACTTGTCTCTTCACCCCCCCCCTCCCCCCACTCCCACCTCCACTCCTTTCAGGGACCCAAGCAGTCCTTCCAGGTCCGACAGAGGTTCACCTGCACCTCCTCCAACCTCATCTACTGCATCCGCTGCTCCAGATGCCAGATGATCTATATCAGTGAGACCAACCGGAGGCTTGGCGATCGTTTCGCCGAATACCTCCGCCCAGTCCGCATTAACCAACCCGACCTCCCGGTGGCTCAGCTTTTCAACTCCCCCTCCCATTCCGTATCCGACCTCTCGGTCCTGGGCCTCCTCCACGGCCAGAGTGAGCAACACCGCAAGTTGGAGGAACAGCACCTCACGGTCTCCGCTTGGGGAGTCTGCATCCTCTGGGCTTGAACATTGAATTTTCTCAATTCTGTTAACCCTTGCTGCCTCTCCCCTTCCCAACCTCTCCCTCAGCCCTCGGGCCCTGGCATTCCCTCTCTCTCTATCTCTCCCCCACCCTAGTCGCACTAGCTTCTCATTTTCACACTACAAACTGCTTACATTGGCTTGTTCCCTTTATCATCGATATTTTTTTGCATATCTTTCATTCATTGTTCTTTATCTCTCCACATCACCGTCTATATCTCTCGTTTCCCTGATCTCTGACCAGTCTGAAGAAGGGTCTCAACTCGAAACGTTGCCTATCTCCTCCGCTCCTTAGATGCTGCTGCACCCGCTGAGTTTCTCCAACCTTTTGTGTACCTTCGACCATAGAATGGTGGTGAACGTTCCATCGTGTGAAGTCACAATGCCCAATTGTGCTCACAGATGTCCAATCAGAACAGATCTCATTTACATCTGCCATTACACCCAGCCCCCCCCCCCCCGCAGCCCGTGTCGAAGTGCGCGATCATTTGTGTGGGAATAGAGAAAGAGGATTGGGGGGGTGTAGCGAGTGGGGAATAGATGGACTGTCCCTACCTTCTCCCCCCCTCCCTCACTACCTCCCCACTCTTTCCCCTCTCTCCCCCCACCCCTATCTCCCCTCCGCTCTCACACTCTTCCCCCTCCCTCCCCTACCCCTATCTCCCTCCCCTCCTTTCCCTCCCCCCTTCCCCACACCTCTCTCCCCCTCCCCTCTTCATCTCCCTCTCCTCACCCCTCCCTCCCTCCTCCTCCCACCCAATCCATCCCTTCCCTCTCTTCCCCACCCCCCTACCCTCTGCCCCTCCTCCCTACTCTTTCACTTCTCTCCCGCTTCCCGCTTAGTGTGTGGCTAGAGATTACGCTTTTACATCCACTAATGCACTCCTCATTACATTTAGACACTGTTACGTACACATTTTTAATAAATACCTTCCCCCCCCCTAATATTTCAAAAAAAATCAAGTGCTCTCACCACAGATGTTGACGAACGTTCCATCGTGTGATGTCACAATGCCCAATGCTCACAGATGTCCAATGGAATTGGATCTTGTATTTTTACATCTGCCTTTGCCCCCCAGCCCAACCGCAGCCCGTGTCGAGGGGCACTTGATCAACGTGTGTGGGATAGAGAGAGGATTGGGGGATAGGGAGTGGGGGGTTGTGTGGGTAATAGATGGAATGCCCTCCCCCGTTCTCCAAACAAGCCGAAACCTCGCGACTCTTTCCCCTCCTCTCCCAGCCAAGAATATAGCCCTCTCCCCTCCCTCCACACGCCTCCTACCCCACAGAGCTCCCCCCCACCCCCCTCCCCCACACATCTCTCACCCTTCCCCACCCTCTCTCCTCCCCCTCTCCATCTCCCTCTCCTCACCCCTCTTCCCTCTCCCTAAGAGAAATCCCCCTATAATCGACCTCCACATCCCTCGATCCCCCACCCCCTTCCCTCTCCCCACCCTTTTTCCCTACCCCTCTCATCCCGCTTCTACCACTCCCCCTAGCCCCCTCCCCCTCCCTCCCTCTCTCAAACTTCCACCCACTCCCCCCCCCTCCCCTCCCCTCCCCTATCCCCTCCCTCCCCACTCTTCCACTTCTCTCCCCCCATCCCACCACTTCCCCACCCCTTTCTCCCCCTCCCTTCCCCCCTCCCTCCCCCACTCTTCCCCTCCCCCCCTCCCCTACACCACTCTCCCCACTCCCTCCTCCACACTCTTCCCCCTCTCTCTCCCTTCCCCCTCTGTTCTCCCTCTCTCCTCCTTCCCCCTTCCTCCCCACACTCTTCACCCCTCCCCCGAACCCTCTCACCCCCTCCCCACTCTCCTCCCTCCCCCCCCCCCCCCCCCCCCCCCACCGCTCTCCCCCCTCCATTCTCCCTCTCTCCTCCACCTCCTCCCTCCCCTCTCACCCCCTCCTCCATCTCTCCTACCTTCATTTCCCCCCTTCTTCACCCCATCTCCCCCCACCCCTTCCCCTCTCTCTTGCACTCCCTACTACCCACGCCCCTCCTGCCTCTGTTCTCCCTTCCCACCCTCACCTCCCCCACCTCCCCTCTTCCTCACCTCTACCCCACTCCTGCTCACCTCTCCCCCCTCCCCTCCCCTCCCCACCTTCTCTCTACCTCCCCTCCCCTCTCTCCATCTCTCACCTCTCTCTCCCCTTCCCTTCTCACTCTCTCTCCAACCTCTCCCCTCCCCCTCTTCCTCGCCCCTCTCCTCTCCCCCGCCACCTCTCCCTTTCCTTCCCCTCTTCTCCACCACCCCTCTCCTCTCACCTCCCCTCTCCCCTCCCCTTCCCCTACCCCACTCTACCCCCCTCACCCCCTCCTCCTCCCACCCTTCCCTCTCTCCCCCACCCATCCCCTTCTATCCCTGCCCCTTCCCTCACTCCCCCCATCCCTTCCCCCTACCCCTGTCCCTTTCCACCACTCCCTCCCACCCCCTTTCCTTACCCCTCTGTCCCTCTTCCACTTCCACCACCCCTCCCTCCGCACCCTTCCCCCCCCCCCCCCCCCGCACCCCTTTATCCCTACCCCTGCTGTGCTGTGAGTTCCGAGAGAATGCCGCCACCAACGGCCGTAATATTTGGCCAGCTCGCACAGAGCCGCACTCTGCCTTCCAGGACCAGAGGATTTTACTCATCGATGAAAAATCAGAGAGATATTAATGTTTTTAACAAATTCCCCATTCTCTATGCTGCCCCTGTTGGAGGGAGTGGGAGGGACTATAATACCAGGAAGTGGTGTGCCTCACTCAGTCTCTGCAAGATGGAGGAAGCAGAGGGCCACATCTCTGAACTTTGCATAGCACTGGACACATGTCTACTCAACTATGAGTGTCGTTAATGTGGTTTGAAAATGAAAATATGGTTGGTTTGAACTAAAAAGGCACTGCCTGCAAATATTTGTTTGGGTGCTTTGGCTTGAAGTGAAAAGGCACTACTGCAAATGGTGGCTTGGGGGCTTTGGCTTGAAGTGAAAAGGCACTACTCCAAATGGTGGCTTGGGTGCTTTGGCTAACTTCCTGTTTGCACTGTATATTGATTTTAGATTAAAAGCTGCCACTTATGGCTGTGATATTTGGCCATCTTACTCAGCCCCCCTCCGCTCAGCAGAGGATTCTTCCCATCAATGGAAAATAAAAGTGTTATTCATGTTAAAAAAAAAAATGAGAATCTCTCTCCTCTCATGAAGGCCACACCTTTTCCGGTGGGAGGGGGAGGAGTTATAAAGTTATAAAACCCAGAAGTATGGGTCTGGCTCAGTCTCTGCATGATGGGGGAGGGAGAGGTCACGAATCTGTCTGAGCTGTGAATAAACGGAACACACTGAATGTCTACTGAACTGTGTGTTTGGTGTTTTGTGTGTTTTATGGTGGTTTAACCCTGCTTGAAATGGCATGAAACTGCATTTGAATGTGGTGACCTTGCACCCTGCATGAAATGATATGAAACTGCATTTGAATGTGGTGGTGTTTCACCCTGCATAAAATGGTATGAAGCTGCATTTGAATTTTGTGGCCTTGGCGCTATGGAGCCCTAGAGGATAGCGCCAGCCAGCTCCGCAAAAAAATCGGAAAAAACGGGGGTTTAAAAAGACTTACCGGCTGTCTGCTACACACTGCCTGCCGTTTCTATACCGACTGTGCCGAGTGACGTCATCAGCCGCGCGACTAACTATGTCGACGACACGGAGCCCTACCGACAAGGGTAAATTTCGATCAACCCGGCAGAGAGTACCGGGAGAAGGCCGGACTGAAGCCTCGGATTCGAGTAGGACCAGCTCCCTGGGAAGATGTATCAAAAAAAAACAGGCAGCACAAAAACGGAAGGTGTAGGATTTGAAACTTTCATTTCTCAGATGGCTGGCTTAAAACTAGAAATAAGGAAGAAATGAAAGATATAAAGGAAGAAATAAAGGGAAGAAATATATCAAATGAACAATCAGATGGATCAGATGAAAAATCAACTGATTGAATTTCAACAAGAAACAATGAAAAAAAGGTCAAGAAAGTATCGGAAGATTTGAAGAAGGAATTCATTGAAATGTTTAATGAATGGAAATAAGTGGACAAAAAATACTTGAAAAAGGTTTATTAAAAATGACTTTCAAAATAGGATTACTCCTATTGAGAATGTACCTGGAACAACAGGCGGCTGGCATGAAGAACCTTGAACAGATAGCGGAGGCAAGTACTGTGTCTACAGCAAAGCTGATTACAGAACATGAACGTCTAATGAAATTTGCTGACTAAAACAACAGAGAAATGTACTGAGCTAGAAGGATATCAGAGAAGACAGAATCTGAAGGATTGCAGGGGATTCCTTTTTTTTTTTTTTTTTAAATATTTTTTTTATTGGTAGAAACAGTGTATACCAAAGTACACTCTTATACGACATTGAAATTTATTACAATGTGTAAAAATTATAACGTATTGATTATTAATTAGTACTATTTATGATAATTGTAGTATTTATCCATTATACATTCCGTTATTATTTATTTTATATAATTGGGAGTATATGTAGTTATTTCCTAATATAAGTATACACTTAGATTTCTCAATCATAGATATTCTTCTAATTACCAAATAGAAATCCCCGCTAATTTAACTACGTTTACCCAATCTTAAACAACATTTTTTTTAATATTCATCGTATATGTTAAGTTCAATATATTAATAATGTTTGTATTATTGTTAATTTTATATTTCATAGTTATTGTTAAATTGAAAGTACATAGTTTTATATAATTACAAGTTTAAGACATCTATAATCTTTTTCATACAAACAGAGATAAAGTGTGTACATATTAAAAGTTTATATAGTATGTTTCTATAATTTTTTCCTTAATTAAAGATAAAGAGGATAGAAAAAAGGAATAGAAAATAGAAAAGAAGGTATGAAAAGTTTGATGGAGATTAAAGTATTACTAAGTATCCAATCTTGGAGATACATCATGATTTGTTATGTGTATTTCTTCATCCACTCAGATATTCAGGCCTCAGTCAGTGTCCCTGCGCCGAACCGTTGTGTGGACCCTGTTGATATTTAATATTAGGGAGACAATATCTCCTTGTAAGAGATCTAACCTGTCCATGAGGAAGTCTCAATCTCTCCAAGTAAAGTGTCTCGTCATTTCTGTATTCCACATTTTAATTGGTTGGGGATACAGGGCCTTTCCAAAATTTTTTAATATTAAATTTTTTCCCAATTATTAAAGAATAGTCGATAAAAAGTTCTATGATTCCTTGTAATTATTTGTTCCATTTCCCGGTATTCCAAGTATGATTAACTTTGGGTCATAAATCATAGTAATATTAATTACTTTCGAGATTGTTTTGGAATATTTCATTCCAATATTGTAAATCTTCGTACAATTAGTAAATGAGTGTGACAGAGTTGCTTCCATGATTTGACATTTATCACATATAGGTGATAGTTTTGGAAATATATTATGTAGTTTAGATTTAGAATAATGTAATCTATGTAAGATTTTAAACTGTATAAGTGCATGTTTAGCGTTTAATTAAAGAGCAATAATGTATATGTTGTAGGCTTTCTTCCCATATTTCTGGACTTATTATTTGACCTTAATTCATTTTCCAGCGCTGTCTATGTATTTCCGATGATGGGATATCACTTTCCAACAAAATGTTATAAATGTATGATATCATTTTTTTCTGTTATTGGGTGTTATTCAAGCTCTCATTCATCTAAAAAATTTCACTCTTTCTATTTCTAAGTTCTTGTGTATTTGCGGAAATATAATTTCTGATTGTAAATATCTGAAATATTCATTATTATGAAGCCCGTAGGTTTGTTGTAAATCTTGAAATGAAAGAAAGGATGAGATATCCTTATAGAGATCCCTATGTTTAGATTTCCTTTATTTTTCCTTGTATAAAAGCTTTATCCATCATTGCGGTTTAAACGTAAAATTTATTGGCAATTGTAAGAGCTAGCGGTTATAAATTTTAGTTTTAGTGTTTTCTTTATTTGTTTCCAAATACGTATTCCACTTTCTATTATTAGATTTTCGCTATAAGTTTTCTTAGGTACATTAATATTAGCAAATATTATAGAGCTAATTTCAATGGAAAAACAGTCTTCTCTTTCCATTTTTATCAATTTGGTTTATTATCTATTTTCCTAAACAAAATTCATTTCTTATATTAAACTGCCCCAATAATAGAACATAAATTTGGTAAAGCTAAACCCCCGTTTATTTTAGCTTTACATAAATGTTTTTTATTTATTCTATGATTTTTGTGAGTCCCAAATAAAGTTAGTGACTATTGAGTCTTACTTTTTTAAAGAAAATTTTTAGAAAGATATATCGGGATTGATTGAAATAAATATAATAATTGTGGGAGGGAAAAATCATTTTTATTGCGTTTATTTTACCTAACATTGAGATAGGTAAGCTTTTCCATTATAAGATATTTTTTTAATTTATTCTATAATAACGGGAAATTAGATTTAAATAAAGAGTCAAATCTTTTTGTAACAAAAATACAAGATATTTAATATTTTCATTTGTTATTCTTGAAAGGAAATTGTTGTAATATCTGTATAATTATTCATGGTTATTGGCATAAGTTCAACTTTTATTCAATTGATGCTATATCCTGAAATTAAACCAAATTCCGTTATTTAGTTTTAACAAATTACAGATACTTATTTTCCGGTTTTGTATATAAAGTAGTTATCGCTTTCGTACGCGCAATTATAACGAGATTTTATTCTTAGGTATCTTTAGTATCGTATCCTATATTTCTGGGATGTAGTCTACCTTTGAGCAAGGGATTCGATTGCTAACGCATACAGTAATGGTGTTAATGGCAGCCTTGTCTACAAACCTCGAGAAAACTTAACTTGTTATAAAATATTTTTTGTTATTTTTAGCCTGTTGGATTTTGGTATAATAATTTATCCAGAGTAAACTTAATCACCATGCTTAAAGGCTTCCATCACGAAAATAGATAAGGCCATTCCCCCCCCGCCCCAAACCATTGGTCAAAAGCGTTTTCTGCATCCAACGAGATGATCTGCTAAGTCTTTTTTATCACTTCTTTTCGAGTATATAATATTAAATAACCGTCTTAAATTATATGGAAGAATTTTCTTTAGGTATAAATCCTGTTTGATCGGGTGAATTAATTCATTAACAATTTTGTTAGTCTTTGTGCAAGAATTTTTGTTAAAATTTTTTGATCGGTATTTAATAAAGCATTGCTCTATACGATCTGGATCATCCAATCTTTATTTATTTTGGGTATAGTGTTATAATAGATTCGTTCAATGTGTCTGGTAATTTCTCTTGTATATTTATCTGTTCATATAATGATTTAAATATGGGACCATTTGGCCATGAAAAAAAATTTATAATAATTCCGAGCCTAGACATCTGGTCCTGAGTTTTACCATTTTTTAAAGATTTATTAGTTGCTTGGATTTCTTTTATTGAATTATCGGCATTTAAATTCTCTATTTTGTAAATTCTATTTCTTTAAGTTACTACATTTAAATAGCTATCTATTTCTGTTTTATTTCTGTTGTGTTTTTCACAGTATACAAATTTTTATAATATTGCATAAATCTTTCATTAATATCTTGGGTTGTATTAATAATTCACCGTTTTTGTGATTGAATCCTGTTGTATATTTTTTCCGCTTCAATTTTCCTTAATTGTCGAGCCAATAGTTTTTGTGGGTTGTCTCCAAAATGCAAAAACAATTGTTTTGTATGATGGTAGTATTCTTAAAAACTTTGATCATATATATTTTATTTAATTTATACTTCATCAATGTTACAATTTTATTATGTATTATTATATCTGATTTTGTTGCATTCTGTATATCTAATTGTTTGATCTCCCTTTCTAAGTCATGTTGTTCCTTCCGAATCTGCTTATTATGGAATTGCTTGTGAAGAGTTCTTAATTCCTCGAAGTATGCTTTAAATGTTTCCCATCAATAAAGAGGCGAGATATTTCTGGTTTGATAATTTATTTCAAAATTTCTTAATCTGGGTTTTTATGAAAAAATTTGTTTAATTCCTGAGTGGTTTTTTTTTAAAATTTGTGGATTAAGTTTCATTGTCCTTGATTCCTGTTTTACCATTTATTTTAATTTTAAATGTTAATGTGTGCGTGATCTGAAATTATATTTATTGATATTTGGATTCGTTAGTAAGTGAGATTAGCTTGCATCTACTAGGAAGTTATCTATTCTTGAATAGGTTTTATGTACTGGCGAGTAGATAGGGAAATATTCTCGACCGGTAGGATTTTTGTTCTCCATACATACCGTTAATGTTAGACGTTTTGAATGTATGCCGTTTAATAAATCACTAGTGTCGATTTTAGTTTTCCTTTGTTTTGAAGATCTATCTAAATAAGGGTCTAATGGACCCAACCCAATCTCCTCCAATTATCAAATTGTAGTGTGTTAATTTGGTAATATTATTATAGTACTTTTTAAAGAATAAAGGACTATCAATATTTGGACCATAGATGTTAACAAAAATCATTTTTTACCTATTATTTCTCCTATTACAATAATTTATTGCCATCTTTATCAGATATGTAGATATATGCTTAAATAAAGTTCCTTTACGAAATAATATTGCTACGCCTCTTGATTTGTGTGTAAAGGAAGAGTGGTATATTTTATCCTATCCATTTTAGCTTTCAGGCCTATTTTCAGCGTCTTTCTTTAGGTGAGTTTCTTGGATGTAAATTACGCAGCTTTCATTGCCTTTAAAGGGTGTCAATATTTTTCCTCTTTTTTATTGGTTCTTTAAACTTTTACATTCCTCTAATGCAAAAGGTGTAATCCTCGTTACCCATATTTCTTTGAATTCCTGCAATTTTAGATTTGTGGGAATCTAGAATAGGGTCCATGGGTCCGGCAGTAGACTAAACCTTCCACCCGAACACCGAGTTGATGAATTTTAGAGCTCTCTTATGTGCCTTCCACGAGGGTATCTCCCATTGTTCCAGTATATAGCTCCATTCAAACTTGAAAGATTTTGTAAACATATAAACATAATTGGAAAAGTGAATAAAAAGCTTAGAAAGGTGTATAAGATTAGAAGAACTACAAATAAAATATTTGTAGTTTTATGAAAGCCAAGTTGTGTTGGCCATTAATCTAAAGGCTTCCGGGCATTGATGTTATTAATTTTGCCAGCTCCTAATTTTAAGGAAGTATTATTCCTTAATAATATTTTAAAACGGTATATAGTATTAAAAAATGAGAAGAGTGATATTAAAACATTTCATAAAGGATATATATCTAAGGTTAGTTTAAAAAAAAATCCATTTTTGCGCCACAGTTAAAGACATTTTTTTTTTTTTGTTTTTAAAAATACAAAAAAATAGAGGTTCATTATTAAAAAGGGAGAAATATTTTGGGGAGGATATCCCATATGTAACAGGAATAAGATATTAATTATTGTAGTATTAGTTAAAGATGGTGCAGAGTATTGGTTTATAACAGTTAGTAATAATAAGACCGGTTATAATTGTAGTTGGTGTGATATTTGTTTGGTTAGTTGTATATTATGGAATAATTGTCCATGTTCGGTGGGTTCTTCCATCCGGAAAACATTTCGTTCATACGGACATTGTCCATTTCTTCTGATTTCTTCTAATTCCATGTTGTCGTATAGAGTTTATAAAATGTCAAGAGACCGGCTAGGTCTTAAAAATAGAAAAAGGCATTATATTTGCTTGTAGATGGTTTTCAAGTGTACTAACTGCTTGCAAATTTCTGGCTTCTGTGGAGTCTTGAAAAAGTGTTCCACGTTGTTTTAAGTAACTCTTAAGATGGGCGGGGTAATTCAGGACCGTATCTCAAGTTTTCTACACCCCTCATAAGGTTTTGGCTTCGGTTAAACGCTTTTCGTTTTCTGGCAACTCTGGGGGATAGTCTCGATAGATACTGTTATTTGTCTTGAAACATCAGATTCTTGGTTCTCGAGGCTCTTTGCATAATGTCCTCGAGGGTGAAACATATTGTACTTGACTATGATTTGTTTGGGGGGGCGTTTGTTACTGGTATGTCTTCTGCCGACTCGGTGTGCACGAGCTAAATCAGGCATATCAGCCAAAGATAAAAACAGCTTGCACTGTATTTTAGCAGTGAATACTCGGGTGTCTTCGTGTTTCTCTAAACCCCCCCCCTTCAGGAATCCCTGCATTCTTCAAAGTTCTGCTTCTTTGATAGCCCTTCCTGCTGCGTGCATTTAATCTGTTAACTTTGGGAATTAACAACTCCAGTAGCGTTTTGTTTCTGTTAATCAGCTTTGCTGTAGAACACAGTTACTAGCCTCGCTAATCTTTTCATGGTTTTTAATGCCGTCAACTGTTGGTTCGACCACTTTTGCAATAGGGTCAATCTTATTGCTTAAAGGTCTTTTTTACATTTTTTAAGTTTACCTCCATCTTGCGTTTCCAAGTTATTAGTCATATCAATGATGTCATTCTTCAATATTCTGAGTCTTTCTTGAACTTTTTATCAATTTGGTCTTTATTTCTTTTTGAAATTCACGCCATTGATTTTTATCAAGTCCTTTGATTATTAATTTGAGATATTTCTTCCTTTATATCTTCCTGTATTACCTTCATTTCGTTCTTTATATCTTTCATATCACGTTTTAAATCTGCCATCTGCTATGAGAAATAAACATTCTCAAGTCCTCACTCCTGTGTTGCTTCCTGGAAACGTCTTCCACGGGAGCTGGCCTACTCGAGTCCGAGGCCTCCTCCGGCCCCTTCTCCCCCCCCCGCCTCCTCGCCCGGGGTTTTTTTACCCTTCGTTTTTCTCGGTAGGGCTCGTGCCGTCATGATTCCGTCGCAGGGCTGATGACGTCAGCGGTACGTCGGTGTTGAGGCGGCAGTTGTGAAAGCAGTCGGATCGGTAGTGGTTTTAAATTGTTTATATTCCCCGTTTTTTGCAGAATTTTGCGGAGCTGGCTTTTGATGCTGTTGGCTTACTGCTCCATAGCGCCACCGGAAGTCGGAGTGAGGAGATTCCTGAAGGTCGTGTGAAAAAACGAAGGTCTTCGAGAATTCACTGCTCTATACTACTTCAAGATGTTTTATCTCCTGGATTGAAAAGCCTTTATTAGCTCGTGCTATAGAGTTCAGCTGACGTCAGACAGTATAAATGCCCCCCAAGACAAATGTTCATAAAGCTACAATATGATTTTGTTCTGAGGAGGATTATGCGGGAAAGCTTCGAGAATCAAGAATCTGACTTTGGATAGACAAAGGAATCAGTTATCTATCGAGATTACCCTCCAGAGGTCGCTAGAAAACGGAAGCGTGTATGAAGCCCAAAAGCCTTATGAGGGGAGTAGTAAAACTGAGTTACGGTTGGAATTTACCCAGGCCATCTAAGGACTTATTTTAACGACGTGAACATTTCTTTTAATACCCAGCAGCAGCTTGGATTTCGCAAAGCAGTTCAAGACCTGAAAACGTATCTACAAGCCAATTACTGACTCATACTACTTTTAGAGATCCAACACGGAAATCTCAACACCCTGTGAGATTTATATTGATTATTATGGGACGAGATGGAATGGACAATGCAGTATGGTAATGAGAGGAAAAAACAGGATTGGAAGGCGTTTTTCTGGATACTGGAACGATTGTCTTTAACATATAACTAACATAAACAAATAAACAAATATACGTAAATCACAACGCGGTTTTTTTATTAGTTAGGATTTTTATTAATCATGATTGCGCACTATTGCTAATTATATCATAATATTAACAACTAATGTATCGTTAAGGAATGAGA